>JAAAYG020005792.1:0-27528 GCA_009936455.2 Tomocerus minor
ATTTCCATCTCCTCGTCGCTAATGTTCATTTCTTTTCGAGCTTGCTTTTCATAATCTTTAAGCAAAGCTTGAAGTTCTACATTTTTAGTAACTAAGTAATCTAATAGTGCCCGAGCAGGATCATCATCCTCACTCCTTGCTAAGTAACTCAGTCGTGCAATAGTTTCACCCTTCCAGTTTACTACATGACAATGAAATCCAGATGGTTTGTGAAAGTGTACCTTTGTACTTGCCATCTGCATTTCCTCGTCAATGACGGTCACTGGTTCAACAGGCTTACAAAAACTTTCAAAGTCAGCAAAGACCATGAAAGGTACTTTTTGGGTGCGTCGATATTTATTGAAAAAAAGATATGCGTCTGTTGGATAATTTGTTTTTTGTTCACCTAGGACCGAACAAAATTGATTATGTGTCTCAACGTCTGCTTTTACAAATTGAAGACAGTGTCTGCAGACATGACTGGAATTGTGTTTGCCATTACTTAACAAAGCATGAAGATCTTTTATGAGTACATAATGATCCTGCTCACCTGCATCGCCTAAAATCAAGAGTAAATCTATCATAATTAAATTTTTGTCATTTTTGTTTTTTTCTTTGTTGGAAATATGTAAAGGTACACAACGACTTCTTATTTCTCCTTGCCCATCTCTGTACTCTCTAGATTGTAATGTACTTATTGAAGTATTGTCCACATTGTCATCATCACTTAACTCATCTCGACGATCGTCAAGATTATTTACAACGTCGTTGATTGTATGTTCTATTTTGTCTGTATTAGCTACATTTTTTTTAAATTTTGTTGTTCTAAATGAATCAGAATATCCAATAATATTTAGCCCTATGTCCGGATTATTTTTTTCAAAGAGATCTACTTGGTCTAATGAGAAAGGGAAAGTTATACCATCCCAATTTACTACTTTACAACGGCTACTTTTGTACAATACTCTGAACCACTCTGGCTTGGAAAAACAGCAGGCTATTTTTTGTAATGTTAATTAAAAGTTTCCAGACACCCCCATTCTTTAAGTAGCAAGTCTTGTTTTTTTTGCTTATGAATTGCCTTAAGGGTGCCCTGACATAGTTATTTGTACATTAGAATTCCAGAAGCGCCCCGGCATTTAATTTTATTTAACTTAATCCAAGCATGTATGTTGATTGAGATGCTATCCGGTGATGTTAGCAATCCTCCCCACGAAGTAATAAGAAAATAATTTTATTAAAAACAGCAGACTATGAATGAATCATTGAATTTCCTTAGAGGCCATAAATATTTGCACATATGGTTACATAGCGAAGAGCATTCAACTTTTATTTTTAGGTCAGATGCAACAGAATGCACCTGAGAGTTGCTATTGATGAATCTGTTGATGATTATGTGAGAACAGTGAGAAGAAAGGACTGAATCTGATTTAAGAAGAACCTTATCATGAATATATGAAGTCATAACCAGACATTGTGTTTAATTAGAATTGGAATGGAGCCCATTGTCGGCTCGGCAGACATGAATTTGCCAATGTGGTGCATCTCACTGCGTTCTGGTCGCATTGCAGTTGATCTTGGAGTAGAAAAGCATTTCCTTGATGATGACTAATGGTTAGTTTACTTGCGTGTGGTAGAGAGTACATACAAGTGCATTCTGATTCTATTGCATCACTTGTAACAACAGGACGTCTTGAGCAGCGTGGATTTTGCATTGGGTCTGAGTCCTTCTTTGTATTCTGTTTGAAATGCTTGCAATTTATGCCATGTTATGACTCGTAGTGCATAGGAAGAGATAATGCAGTGCGTGGCGTCTATTGCTCTTTTTGGTTTTTCATTTATCTCTCTCGGTTCATGATCAGCATCTTTCATCCGTTACACATTTCTGAATGGATTGAATGCTAAGTGAGCATGGAAGGGAAGGCTGACAATAAGTCCAACTCTTGTTCTCACTACATCTCCACGACTAAATATCTCCATCTGTTCTGTTCTCAGTACTTGTCTCGTCTATTTAATTCAATAGTCCTTCCAATACACTTCTCTTCATTTCTTCCCAATTTCCTTTCTTTGCTCCGCTGGCTCTTATTGCGCTATGTTGTGTGTTGAGATGTAAAAACGCCTTCTTCTCTCATTGCGAACAGACATGAACAGAACGCAGTGGTAACATTCCCGACGGCATGCAATGTTCCTGTTAAGATAACCTAAGGTTTGCGTGTGACAGGCAGTTATTGTGGGGTGATTCATCTGATTTCTATGCAAAAGGTTATTTAAGAGCCTATTATGTGGATTATAGCGCTTTATAAGAACTCACTTAAGTCCCACATCCCATAACGTACAAACAAATAGATAGCAACGGATAATATAGATGTAGGCATTTCTTTGATATCTCTGTCTATCATGTAAAGTAAAAGTTTCCCTAAAATCTTGTTTTTTAGTATCTGCTACGAATATACATAGTCAACTGTGTTACATAAGTTGCTCTCATCATGTTTTCTACTTTATGTATGTACATAACAACCGTTCCTCCCCAAAACTAATGAACGTACGATTTCTTTTTGCAGCAGCAGTACCTTCTCAAATTTGGATATTTACCGCAGTCTGGTTTTGAGATTCGAGATCAAGTAACAGAAGATCGAATGCGAGATGCCATCCGTGAGCTGCAAGTGAGTTATCCAAATCATTGGAATAAAAAATTACCTTCTATTATGTCCATGTATGTCCCACAAATGCATCTGGCCATTCTCATCTAGTGTCTACATTATAATAATGCTTTATCTATTTGTTGTCTGAAGTCGATGCTTTTTATAGTCTCTGTCTCACAGTCAGTGAATAGCATGAGACACTTCTCTGTTTCCATTTAATATATTGTGGAGCCGGCCAAACAGTAATAACCCTAATAAACATAATGCAGTGCAGATATGGAAACGCATTAGAGATTGAGTGTTAAACAACATAACGCATACTCCTCACTCTTCTCTGTCTCTACTTACGAACTACACTCCATATTATTAACATACCTACATAATTTAGTTATTTTTGCCGAACTAACCTAACCAAGAGCAGATGCTGTTATGAAAGGAGTCCAGCCCCAATAAACACATAATACTACTTTCGTCGACAATAATATCAATTTTTACGATCGTGTTTCTGCAAACCAAGCTCCCTCCACTCTACACACAGCTACTACCTACTGCACGTCTTAAAAACACTCTCCTGTCTCATACAAACTATCATAAATAATAATGCCAACCCATACTATTTTTGCAGTGACCCATAACAGAGCTTCTACCGAACCTAGAGTGAGTAGCTATTTACATTTTTGCAAATAAATTTGCAAGGCACTGATTCCAAATTTCCTGCGCTTTCCCCTATAAACTTTTTTATAGACATCTGTTTCAGGGTTCTGAATTTAAATTAAAATATTTCAACAAACTTGTTGGAATTTCAAAATTATTTGTAAAAATCATTTGCCAGACAGATAAAATAGATTTCATTTGTGATAATTGTGAGGATGCTTCGTAGTTAGTAAATGTAAGTATTGCTCACAGATTTGCCACAAGTTTATAAATGCGTTTTGAGCACACAGAAAAGGTTAGAGCCTTTATAGATGCGAAGAACGCAATCAGCAGAATTAATGGGGATAGTTGACCGATGTTCAGGGTTAGAAAACCGACGCCAAGTCATTTAATTCACTTTAGATAGCAAAAGCAATCCAAATGGCGAACGCAGACACCATTATTTATCTTTATGACTTTGTATGAATTATATTCACTATTGTTTGTCACTGTGCAGACTTGTCGATAGATAAGCCATTGCAAGTAGCCGAACGTGCCACTTGTAATATGATGTGTTTAACATAGCATGGTAATTGCATAGCATTACACCAACGAAGTCAAACGTCTGGCATAATCTACGTCCACGCATAAAATTAAGGGCTAAATAATTCCCTTTCACAATGTTATTGAGCGATTCCTACTCACCATTTACACACTTTCGTCATAAATTTCTGTAAAAATAACAATGCAGACGTCGCTTCTCTATTCAACTACCTTTGCCCATAAAATCACACAGTCTTTTAGGTATTTATTGCAGTACTTCTAATTTGCATGCAAGACATTTAGGTATTTCTGCATATTTTTGCTTGAAATTATTTTAAATGTCAATTTAAGTACCTGTTTACATTAATAATGCTGTTAATTTAGCTAAGAATGAAGAGAAAGAGGTGGGGATTGAGACAAATCCTTTTTATAAAGTGCTGCTAGTATTTTACTAATTGTCCTTTGTATGGCTACCAGAAGGGCAAAGGTCATGCCATATCCCTCGTCTCGTCTCTCTTAACACACATTTAAATGTCAAGCCAAAGTTTATTAGATTAGACATTCATTTCGCATCTCATCTCGCTAGCCATGAGGTGCTTCATGGGAGAGTATCTAGAATATCTGCATATGTACATTTGCTTATTCACTGCCATAATGTCATTATTCAATCAGCATTGTTAGTGCACTGTGCATTTGCCTTCTTCTGTCTTTCTGGCCAAGAAGCTCGTTAAATCTTCATTCATTCATACAATCTATCCTTGCCATCTGAACTGCCTGACTGCGAAGCAACGACTTCCATTCCTGACTAACGCTCTCTTATTTTCTGTTCTGAAACAAAGGCTTTCGCCAATATCACCGTAAGTGGAGAGATCGACGAAGAAACGCGGAGACTCATTCGACGACCCAGATGTGGTGTCCCAGATATTCTCACGGGACAGTTTAGAAGTCGTCAGAAAAGATTTATAATACAAGGACAAAAATGGCAAAACACCAATTTAACATGGAGGTAAGATCCAAAACTATTTTTCTTCCTGCATTACATCATGCTACACTTAAGCAAATTAATTTCATGCTCATTGTAGTCTACGCAATTGCAGTCCATGCATTTTGACCAGAAATTACATTTTAGACTTCATTTTCACAAAAGGCGTCCTAACTTATCCGCAACTACATCACATCAAAATAAAAATCGCATTTGCCTCTTTTGGTACAAGTGCCATTGGTTATGTCCATTCAAATGAAAAGGAAAATGATGTGTACATCATATTAATGTGTGTCTTTTGTACCTGACCCTTACTGTAGTGATCATTTGTGATCAGCCTAATGATTATTGCTTTTAACAATCCATCCTGCACTTTTCTGTCCCCATAGAAGGAAAGATGAAGCAAGAAAGGCGTCAATGACATTTTCTAAAGCTTTTTTGCAAGGGCTTTCATGCCTCTGAAGCTCTTACGACTCTCCTAATGAACCAGGCGCCTTATGCATCCCAAATCTAAAGTTAGTTCAATGCAAATAAGCATTTAACTACATTTATGCCTTTGAGAACGCAAAGGGGAATTTTAGAATTTCAACCTGTTAATCCAATATTCATGTAGGCAGTGTTGATACGTTCTTGTATCATTTACTGCGTACGTGAGTAAAATCCTCAAGTGAAAATAAATGTAATGAAATCCCATTTCAAAAAAACCATTAACTTAAGTGCAAAAGATGATGAGAAATGAGAAGAGGATTCCATTCATTCATTGTACTAGAACTTTTAATGTGTTGTCTATGACTCGGGTGCCATAAAGTAGTAAACACCTTTCATAAATTAAACAAACTGTCATTTTAACATCACACTCACACAGTGGCATAAAGAAAGAGAACTTTCAAGGACTAGGGATCTGTATATTATTACGAAAGATGCTACTCGGGTAATTTAATGCATTTCAACATAGAGTCGCATTACATTGCTGTCAGAAATGAATTAAATTAAAAATCCAATAACATAACACCACCGCGTAGAGTACTGTGCTATTACGAGTTCATAGTCCATTGTATTTTCCTTGTATTTGGTTTAGGGCATCAAAGTGCGGTGAGGTAGTGCGGTTTCTCTTTGTGCCATTCTTTTCTATTCGGTAACCCCCGATCAACCAAGTATGTGTATGTTTAGACAGCTCTTGTCGTCTTTGGGGATTTCTATTCGCTACAGTGAAATACTACTACAGGTGCTCCGTCTATTCACTGCAAAAACACTTCTCTGTTGGGCATGTTTACATATTTAAATCCTATGCAGCAGGCTATAGATTTATAGTTAGTTGATTTTGGGATGGGAATGTTGCATGGAAATCAAATAGCAATAGAGCATTTGCTAATATCAGGGCGTCGCTCACGTCGTTGAATTCCTATATAAAATTGTAAATAAGTAGGAAGTTGGTAAACTGAATAATGACATAAACAGGACGAACGGAGAATTCCGGTTATCTTTGCAATGCAATGCTATAATATTATTATGTGCTGATACCGAGGTGCGTGTCGAGTTAAGTACTGGCTATGCCTATGGCATTTCGACTGGTTCTGACATCTTCAATTAACACCAAGCCACGCAATTCAATTTAAATAAGTTATAATCATTAGGTCAAGTCAAATCCATTTGTATGGAATGATGATGTAGCGACTTAATTTTAATACTCTGTTCGTTTCGTGTAATGGAACACCGAAAGCGACGTTGCGTGGAGAATTCATTACACGACAACTTAATTACATGAATGCTTCTTCCACACTAACTGCGAATACTGAGCCTACGAATTGAAATATTCCGCAGTCATGTCACATAGCATAGGCTCGTTCTCCCAGTTCGCCCAAGGGATTTCATATTTCATCATAGTAGGTACCTACTTATTTACACCAGATATTCAGTCAAGGCTCTGTTTTCACGCCAAAGAATAAATTGACATTTGCCTTCAGGCTTGCATTACAACAACAAAACTCTTAAGTAATTGCGATTTTATTGCCCTAACGAATATCGGAGTCGACGACAAGGTCATGTCAACCTCAGTCCCTAATGTTTCCGTGCTAATAGCTAAATCAACGGGAATCTGCATAATTAAATCGCAGGTGTGTGCTTGACGATTTCCCGTTACATAAGTTGGTCAGCTCACATCCATCCTTCGTCACCCTTTTCAATTAGAGCAAATTAACATGTTCAAATAAAGGAAATCGATGCAGCCCGTAACATTTCGCTGCTCTATGTACTCATTTATTATTGTACAAACAAAACACCCTTTTAAATGAGAACAATGGCTAATTGTAATAACTAATTAAGCTTGGACATAATTTTATATCCGCTTTGTTCTAAGTTGTACTTGTGACTTAACAGTCACATCCTCATTCAGAATTGCGAATTGAATAACTAAATTCAATGAAATACAAATTGTTATTGCTATTGCTATCAATCTCGTCAAAACAAAAATCAACATTCATGAGACTGATGATGAGACTATCAGTTTGAGACAACTTTGCATTTTGTAATAAAGCAAAGGAATAGCAGAAATCGTCTCTAGTCAGACAGAATGCAATGCAATTGTTAAATCACACGTATGTCCTTACAAGACTCTGAGCGCCCTCTATTTGTGCATCAATAACGTAGCACTAGAGTGGCTATCGTGTGGATAGGTGGAGGCAAAAGCAGAAATATTCTGTTGAACCTTTTTGTTGATTCTCAGAGCTGTTGATATGGATGAAATCTCTATTCTCGATTTCTCAGTCTCACAGTCTCAAACTAAACTCAACTCACTTCTGTTGAACCGGAAGATACTATTCTTATGTAAGCCTTGTTGATGTCAACTGTTAAATGTCAAGTCAGCCTCAATATTCAATAGCGAATAATGGTAATGGACATCGAAATGGAAATAATATCAATCTGGAATTATAGGAAATAGTGCATGAGTAGAATGTCAACGAGTCATTTCTCATTCAGAATCAAAACTATGTAAAACTTAATAAGAAATAAAATAATATAGAAATTGATAAATGCATTTTAATACTTTGAAAGATGTCTGAAGAATATAAATTGTTACAGTGAAATTACAGTTAAACTCTAATGGATAATAAATTCGGAGACTTGGACAGATACTAATTCCTCTAACTGTACAATAGGGCTTTCTAACTGGAATAATTATTAGGACATTGATTTCATTATCTGCACAATAGTTTTAGAAGGAACTGGATTTAAACTAGGATCGTATGATCAGTAGGTATTCTTAGCATATCAAAAATGCTTTAATAATAGAGTGGAACTTAATTTATTTAATCCAGTGTTAAATGATAACCATTGCTGTTCCATTGTATTTCCTCAAAAGTTAATCTTCCAATTTGCTGTTCGTTGTTTTGGCTCATTGCAATCCAAATTCTAGTTAATCTTTCAATTCCTGACTATTTACGACTGTCAATAGAACAAGATTCTACGACATGGTTTTTACAAGTGTCGACGGACAACCACCAGAACAAAACAGTAGACAACAAAATGCGTAATCTCTAACTGTTGTTGAGAATTATCTTTGTGGGCTTCCTTTTCCTGTTTCTAGTGGAGTACCTACCAACCAACATAGATTTGTGTTGTTCCACTCCGTTCCTTCACAACCTATCTTACTCTCCCAATCTCTTTTCCAGTCCTTCATCCTTCTTATCCGACAAAATTGTAATTTTCCCGAATGAGATAATTTATAAACGTCTTAACAAGAGATTTCAAAAAAATACTTGCTGCACATACAACTTATCTTTTCTATGAATATGTATAAAGATGTTTTTTATTGTTTTACTTGTTTAAGTAGCTGTAATATTTTAACCAATTGACATTTCAAATAAAACTTGAATATTTAATATTTAAACTTAGTAAAAAGTGATAGGCACTTAAGATGAGTGCAAAGCAGGATTGTAATGGTCCTAAAAGCCTCAAAGTCCTCATCAATCTTTTTAAGCAATACAAAAATTTCGACAATGCTGGTATTCCTGCTTTCGTGTAACCAAGAAAAATACTTTTGAGAAGATGTTCTGCATGATTAGTTTAATTTTATTTCAATATTGTTAGTATGTTTATAGGCTCAAGGATATATGGATAGAGAATTTCTGAGCCAGTCAAACCTATATATCTGTTGTTATTATTAATACGAGTACTACTTTTTAGGGGTAATTAGTAGTTGGGTATTTACTCCTCACACAGAGGTTTTTGATAATTGAGTTATTTAGCAATGCCAACTACCAGAATTTTTCTATCCGATTGTAAATTGTGAGCTTGGAAGTTAATTACTATTAGTGGTTAAAATAAAAACTGGAAATGCAGGATCTGCAGACACAAGATTCTGTGGTGGTAATGTGCGTACAAATGACTACATGACTTATCTCTACACATAAGCAATAAAATCGAGCAAAGTGGTGAGACGTGTGTACGGTAAGCGAAATTATTACAGAATAATTGGACACACTATCACTAAATGCTTGCAAACACATAAGTTGAAGGAACATGGTAACACAGAAATCAGCAGATTACAGCATGGGCTTCTAATTCTAGTCAACAGTCAACATTCGTTTTACCCTTCTTTTTTGTGATACAAAAGAAATATTATAAGCATAATGCAGCATATCCACATCGTTGTGACCTTTGACTTGTTCATTTAATTTGTAAGAAGTTTTCTATTGAAGTACCTAGTGAGGATGTCTGCAGACAAAAATAACCTCTTGGTATAAGAAAATGCTGTAAACGTATGCATTTAATTTTCCGCATGACTTGCATAAGGCTCTTTACATTACAATGGCCATTTAGATAAATCCTGAGACGAATTGTAGGTTATGTTTTTCTTCGGTCCTTATCTTACGATAAAGAGATTATAATTGCTTTCCCTCAAGGGTGTTGATACTGGTACATGTAGCAAGTGAAAAACAATAATATTTAGCGTTCAGTTCTCTCTCTCTACGGCTATCTACAAACTCAGCTCCGTCATTTCAGTCCAAATTACTTCTGCATGGAGAGCTACGTAATAAGCGTCTACACTTGTTCTTGTTTATTGTTCTATGGGCATTAGTTAGGTCATAGATAAAATGGGTTATATGCAGTAGATTAAAGCAGAATTTTCATCGCTCTAAAAATTATACACTTAGCATTTCTCCTAAGTGCAGATATGTCTCACTATTCATGACTATACTTACTCACATTTTCATTCTAATGTTATTGATAAAATCTTTTATCTCACTGTAGCACTTACTTGTTGTGGCAGAATAAGGAAATGAGATTTTACTAACAAGTATTTTTTGCCACACTATTCACAGTAAAGCTGTACAATATGATATAATGACATAATATTGGGATAATAAGTTCCTTAGACGACCAATATGAGTGTTGCTTGGATTTAATTAGCCATAGCTACTGACAACATTACAGCATACTATAAAAGAATCTCATATTTTTCATTTACAATGAACCCCTAAAAACAAAACAAATTAATGTAGCGTCAGTAGTGAGTAGTGGCCTATTATGCTGGTGGAGAACTGATGGGTTCTATAAAAGAAAGTGTTAATATAGAATGTTTTAAAAATATTAGAAAGTTCCATCTATGCAATTTTCTAGGAAAATGCCTTGTGTTGATAAAAATCTATAGGAGTTTTTGTGAAAGAACTATGTATCATGCCTTTTGAGCCCAGTTTTTCATGTCGTCCGGGTTTTGTGCCCAGTTTTCAATTTTGTACTAATAATAGTAATAAATAGGTGCTTAGCCAACAATTATATCTGTAGGGACTATAGACAGACGAAATGTTAAGTATGGTATAGGAGTAACTCTGGGGACTTGGAGCTGTCTATGTGTTCAGCTAGATAGCCAGCATAAATTTCCTTTCGGGACGGGTTGTCTAGTGGCGTCTTCCCTTATTAATGTTAGTTTTAAATTCTGCTGATGTAGAGGTATGAAAGTCAGAGAGTATTGGACAATGAAGATGAGCCGCTAGACAGGTTCGTTCAATTTGCCTTTCTCTCTGCTCACTGCTTTTACTGCACTTGAAGTTGTGAACGATTCTTCAATTGTGTGCATAAGCTTTGTGTTTTAGAATTGAGAGCATTCTCTATGCTAACTTCATCCATGCATTAGGCCAAGTCGGAAAACACAACATCCGATAGCAAAATCAAATGGCCTTTGCACAAAAGTAACTCTTGTGACATTTTCAAATTTGAATGAAATCAGCAGAGCATGATGCTTAATCGATATGGCTGACATTTTCAAACTACAACTCATGGTTTCACTATAATTATACTTTCCTTAGAAATACTTGTTTTCCCTCCATAACCTTCGCTAAGAACGTTCCAGGGAGAGTCATACTTCCAGATTAATCTGAGGGAGCACTGGCACGTAAACTAAAAGGTAATCCGCCAAAGCAAAAGCAAAGCTTCTGCAGCCATCCCAAATATCTCCGCTTCCCCATTTATATTCAATGCCATACTTAGCCCGGCTAATATCCCTACAGGAACTCTCCCTATCTATCCAACTATATTTACACAATACAAAATGGATTATAAAAATTACAATGACGATGTTCTCAACCACATATTATCTTCCTCCAGAGAAATAGAGCTGCCCGACAGACACTCTTTCTACTAAGCCCAGCCAACCGTCTTTACGCAGTCTGTCTACAGTGAAATCAAGATTTATTTCTTGCAATCTTCTTACGTTTGCGTAGCAAAGTCCAAACAACTTGCGCTACCTGACATGACAGCCAATAAAATGCTTCATGATTTTACATCTCGTCCTCAATTTAAAACCACCTTAGAGGCGTTAATGCACTACTACATGCACCTAGTTTAGTGTATCATAGTAATCAGAGAAAGTGCGCAGTTTGTCTAGTTCATTCATACGAATTCGTAGTCAGGAATTAAATTACTTGATATGGTAAAAATGTGATTTCCTACAGCGGTAATTGTTTTAATCACCGACTTAGTATAAATTTTAACCATTCAGAATCTCGTCACATACAATTAATTTAATTTTGAACTCCTGCTATTCAAATATTTTACATAGATTAAAAACCAAAACTTTAATATTACACACCTCTGAAAAAGTCTAATAAACTAGTCAAGATGTGTTTTAATTTGCATCGAAAAATCATAATTGCACTATTTTAATCCTCTGACAATGACTTATAGCTATAATAAATATTCCAATTCTAATAAATTAAATCTTTTATGATTTTAATATACGATGATCAAGACTGAAATACTTAGTTTCGAGTATTATTCGGTTTGTCTAGTATGCACCGACCGCATAGACTGTGCGAGCCAGACAAACTACGCCGTTTGTCTGACTACTCGGTTACACTACCATACACACACTATAAACCTCTTTAAATCCTCGTAAATGTAATCAGGTAAATATTGATTCAACTTTATAAAATAATTTACACGTTTTCAGTACTTTTAACCCCAAAATAACGAGCGATATACAGTTTTTTCAATTTTTAGCAAGAATTTTCCATTTAGCTCGAATGAAAAATAGAACCGCATATTTCGTAAATTAATGTATATCCCTACTCTACCTAATCCGAGTTTTTTTTCCGAACTAGTTTTTGCATGCAAAGTTTGTAAAATATTTGAATTGTAAGTGAATTGATTCCTGTGCTTGCACTCGAGAAATTCAAAAATCTAGACGTTTGTTGTTCGATTATATTTAGAGTCATCTGCTTATTGTAACTCTGTTCCGACAAAATGAATCCTCAAGCTCACCCTAAATTTAACTGCTGTTCATCTCTACGTAACGTAAATATTTACTGTACTTCACAACCGCGTCTCTTTCTTATGCAACAGAATGAAGGGGTAGTCCACAAATTACGCAAGTACCTTGCTCAGACAGAGGAGCTATAGAAACGCAGCAAGATGAAGAGGCATATTTTGTTAGGCATTGCTACATTCATGATTAGTAATAGGTTAATCATCAAATAATAGACTCCTGCAACATTTTATCCGATACTTTCATACAGTTCCGTCAAACGTTCTATTTACAGTATTCCTGGCAATATAGGGCTCCTTTTTACATACAGCAGCTAATGTTGATAGGTACTTCTTTCCTTGCCGTCCTAATGGACATAATGATTCTTGTACTTGCAATTCCAAGTTTTTAAATAAGAATCAATGATAATTAATACTTACATCTAATCATTTGTAAGAGTCGGCAAATTAGTGGCATTCTAGTAATGTACCAATGGGTAGTACAAATTGAATGATTTGCCTATGCATATTTTTAGATCCATCCGGCTAGTTGTTTACAAAAAGATAATAAAAATGTATATCAACATCTAAAGTCGACACGCATCACGAGTTAAGATTTTTTTCTTATAGTCAGCATAAATATAAAATATAATAATGACTCGGCATTCTATTTGTGTAAATATTTATTGTATGTGACTTGGCTTTGTTGTAAATCTCGTATACGTATAAAAATATGGGAAATCGTTTCTTCAGAGTAATTTAATTGTCTTATGTATCTGTAATAGACATAGATTACTATAAATTACAAGCCGAAGTATGACACGTTGTTTACTGCATACTGAGTGCATTATACACAGGAATAACAATAATACCTGACTCCAATTTATATTTGTATATCTGTAACTGCCTAGTGTACATGCTCACGTATTTGATTTAATATAGCTGGGCGTTGTGTGGTCTTACTGCTCTAAATAATATGCTTTTCTTTGCACGTATTTTCTGTTGTTAAGCAAACGTTTGTCGTTTTGTTACGTGAGCTTTGGATCTTACAAAGACAATTCACGTAAGTTTAGTACAAACTGACCATTAGTGATCTGTGGCTGATGCGTTTCTATTTTATCATCTTTAACTTCGTAATCTGTAACATGGAGTTTTTCATGATTAAAAACTGTCGGAACAGCAGAAATAACCAAACCAAACATCTCTGCAATAAATAAATGTTGTCACGTATTCTTTCTAAACGCATGGATCTGTGTGCGAATCAAATTATTAAGTAATTAAAAGCGTAGAGTTAAATGTGCTGCTATAGCGGCGCCTGTCTAAATGCCAACTGTAACCTCTGACTCACTCCTTTATAGATGTAAAAGTAAAATTATAATAATTTGCGATTGTAATATAATATAGGTAGTTATTGCCGATGGTTGGATAAGAGCAGTTATATGCATTGAAATCTTGCATAGATAGCTGTTGTCGGATAACTATACTGCATGCATATTCAATGTCTTTCTTATATGGCAGCGTCAACTAGCTACTGATTTAGAAAAGTGCAAGAATATAATTTCAGTTTTTACTTTTCCTGAAAAGTTATTGACTTTTTTAGGCTGCCAGTAAGTGTTTGCCTTTGAACGGTACCATGGCTATGTATAGTGAAGTTTATGTAGCAGCGTAAAAGTTAAGTATAGTCGAGAGGAAGTCAAGTAGGAGAAAAATGGTGATATGGGAATGGTTGAACAAATAAACAGTCATATCCTCCGATATTCTGAAATCATTCTGTGTGCTCGACCAAAGTTAGTCCTTTCATATTCATTGTTGATTCTGAGAAAAGAAATAATTTATAGCTTAGTTTGAGACTGAAAGATATAGAGACCGGCCATGTATCTTCGTCGCTTAGGAAGAAGCGTGCAATCTATTGATACAAGATACGAACATTTACATTACGTAGAAAATAAGTAGGTACCATTACCATAATAACACTAGATACTTGTGAAAGTACGGAAACCCGTTTTTCTAAATATGGTACCTTTAGCTAGTGTGCATATCTTCTGCTATAACATACCATTATATAATGATAGGACTTAATTTAAAAAAATCTAAAGCTGCGAATAAAACTAATTTTATAATAATTATACCTATAAATTAGGTAATGCATATTATTTGATTGGTTACAAATGTAACATACTAGTGCAGGATGTGCAATGGTGTGTACCACGCACAATATATTTCGTTTGTTTATAAAATATCTATTTTAATTTCATTCCGTCGTCGCATACTCTAAATTAAAGTTATATAGCAATAAATAGCTAGTTAAGTAGGTATCAGTTTCACGTTTTTCACATGCATCGAATATTGAAGTGCATCATCACACTTAAAATATGCTAATGCCTAATTAGAATTTCTTAACCTAGTAATCTGTAATCTTGGTGTATTTCCGGTCGTGAAATTCAATCTGTAATATATGCCTCTGAACGTTTCGTCAAATAAATGATTACATTTTTACATTACAATGCGTTGAGTTGTTGATGATGATAGGAAGTTCTAGGGAAACTAAAATCAAAATCTAATTTTAAAAATAGTGTATCCATTCCACCAGCTTCCCATACTGTTACTGTTTCATTGCACAAAGGCTAAAATTCCATTCCTTCTTACTAGAAATTGATTTACATAAATAACGAAATAAGAAAACGAGTAAGATGAGCAATTTCTCCAAATCTTAAATGGTCTACTAGTGTGCTGGTTTCGCACCCCAGACGACTTCTACATTTTTTATGTTAACTTTCACCATCTTTGTTCCCCACACGATGCTATTTATTTGGCAGGTGTATAACCTCGAAAGACAAAGGCATTGGACTTAAGTTAATATTGGAGTAGTAAGGTAAGCAGGAAAGTCACAACGCAATTCTGACTTGGGGCTGAGACTGACTTATAAAATAACTTTAGGACTTTAGCAATGTTAAAAGTAATAGCAGGCATCATATTCTGTTTCAATGGTAAATATCCATAAAAATCGTTAAAAGCTAGCATCAAGCAAGGTAGTTTCCGGCTGGGATACTAGGAGGGTTCAGATTTGAGAGTTATATAAGAAAAGATTTCAGAGATCTATACGGAACACATCTTCTCCGAATTTCCGGTTCCTATGCTCTTCGAAGCGAACTAAACGGCGGCTGGGTATATCCCAGAATGACAATCTTCAACTTCAGCTACATTATTATATTTTAATTGAAGTAGAACACTGCAAATTCTAATGTCATTTATGTCAGAGAATTTAGGGAACGTTTCTGGAAAAAAAAATCCATGTAGTTCTAACTTTACTCTCTCTGTGCTTTAAGATAGGGTAATGCATGGAACATAGTACATCTTTACTGCAATCGGTATTCGGCATTGTTCATGTCTGTAGCTAATTAATTTGTAGGCTGAAAAGTATTTCACTGTAATGTCAAAAGCTGATTATAAAGGAATTGATTGAAAAAATGACAATTAATTTAGGATGAGTACACAAATCTTGTATTAGTAGTAGTTTTTCCTTCCTTTTACTATCCTTACAAGAAACCTATCACGTTCCTCACATCCCACATTCCCCCCAGACGAGTAAACGTTCTGTAAATCAACATGATCCAAATACATAATGCATAACTGCACAAGTTGCCACAGTTTCATGCTTATTATTTGTTTCAAACTTCATGGGATGAAGGATTATTGGAGCGATAACTAATATTACTAATAATATAGGCAGTTCATGTTTAGTTTCAGGCACATGAAAAGTATTTGCAATTCGATATTACAGTAATAAGATTATTGTAACACATCATAATATACAGATCATTTTGTTGTAATTATAATGATATCCCTAAAACCTTTGAAATGTACAATTACAATATTAATAATTCAGATATTAAACTGAGGAGTAGAGCAGCAAGCCAAAGGGGTACCTATACGGATATATTTAGCATGTGTATTTATCAGCGATTCGTTGGTTTTGGATCCAAAGGAAATGTGAAGATGTGTCATTTGATATTTAGGGAGGCGAAAATATGGAAATGTGATATACTTGAGAAACAATTCCAGGGGCGTATATTATTATTTGGGGCGTTGAATCGAGATTTTTCTGCTCTTAGTGTTCTGTGAACTATCATTTTACATGCCTATACATTGAGCATTTTAGTTTGGTTTGAAATTAGCCATGCTGAATGGGTGGCAACGTGCTTTAAAAAGCCTTCATACTAAAACAAGCTTGTCACTTCAATCCGTTTTACATTTTCACCCCCTTTTGAAGCTCTCTAATTGGATAGTTAATTATTTTACTAGGAATTAACTACTTAGTTACCTCCTGTAGATAATTTGTGTGTTCAATTCAAAGAGATCAATGACGTATTCCGTAGGCCGTGCATTTCTGAATTTTCATTTGATCATTTGTTACAAGGTTTATTTAGCTTTGGATTGTAAATAAGTACTGAGGTCTTGGATGCACTTCAATGACGTCCGGGTTTTATTTCTTCCAGTCTACTTGTCTACGTAAAGTGAATGCAGGCAAATATTTACCCTGGTGCATTACATACTACAAACTAGTTTGTTTAACTCTTGTAAGGAATTCTGTATATTCTATTAGGTACTTTCATTGTTATAATTCCTATATTCATTTCGTAAACTGCAAACGTGACTGTTAGTGTAAACCTGATTGAAATCTCATCTGTTAAGAAATGATCTCCGTTCGGTGGATGTATAAACTGTGTCTGTTGTGATTCACAACATCATAACTGCAAATTACAAGTGCATGTAAATAGAAGCTAGAGATAGAGGCGCCATACATTGCAAACGCTTACATATAAATGCTACAGCAACGTAATGAAAAGATTTAGGTAGCAAATGTAAGTAGTAAAAAGGCGAATCTGGAAATGCGATCATGTTACCGGTTCCATTAGGAGAAAAATTAAGATATGTTATTCAATTCAATTTTTGAGGATAAGCATCCATGCGACTCACACATCCAGACAGTCACTACTGCTTTAGAAAAGTTGTGATGCGTATGAAGGCATTATTTATAAAGTGCAGAAACACAATCTTGAGTCATTAGAAAAAGGTTGTAATAGAAATGTATTTATCTCATGTGTATGTGTGTGTGAATAAAAAAGGAGGATGTTATAGAGCATTGCATTTTGCATTAGTGTTTTCTAGTGGGTATTGGTTTACAATTGCAACACATGCTGATGTAGAATTGAGGAGTGTATATATTTATACGTCTGTGTCTCTGTTATAAGTAGATGCTACATAAATGTGTAAAAGAAAAAGCAGGAGGGAAGTTGTAGAAAAACATGTAAGTACATAAGAGCTATCTACGAATAAGAGTAGATAGGAAGAGCAGCAATAATAAGTCAAAAGAACGGATATATATGTACCTAACAATAAAAATGAAGTTATGGAGAAAAAGAAGAGGGAGATGGATATAGGCGTTAGCAGATGCAGTGATCTACATTTGTCCAGTGAGAAGAAGTGTAATGGGGATTTAGAATAATATGATAGAGTGTAGCGTAGTAGCTAGTTGCATAGAGCACAGTTAGAAGTGAGTGTATGTAGAAGAGGCAGAGCAAGAGACGACGATGCCCATGATGCTGACATGATAAGAAAGTAAGGAAACGGAGCGGGGAGGGAATTACTGACAGTCTTATTCTCCTTGGCTAATGTAATAGAGTGAGTGGTGTACACTGTGGCCGTCGTCTTTAGACTTGACATAAAATGAAAGAATGAATGATTCTAAAGTTCACGGAAGGAATGGGAGTTAGTTTCCACATTATACTATCTTGTACACAGGCAGCTACCTCTGGCCTATTAGAGCTTTTATTGCAGAGCATAATAAAACATATGCGCGGACCAAAGACACACAGCAGATAATGTGCATACATGGACGTAAAGATGGGTGTGGGGAGATTGACGTAGCCCAGCTAGGAACAACTCTCTGCCTCTGACTTTCCACAGAATATATAAATGTGCAGCCTTGCTCTGAGCTGCTCCACTGAAGGAGAGTAGGGCTAGGAGTTAGGAGGAAAGCTGGAGAGGAGCAGGCAGGCTTCAATTTCACACAGAGCCCATTTAGGCACCGGCTGACCCAACCTCAGTCTTCAGTCAAACATTAACTCTTGTGACAGTCAGTTGCATCCAAAGCTCCTCCGACCTCCAACTCCAGTCAACAAATTCCAGTCGACTCCGTCGAGGCAAGTCTTTCAACCCACATTCTCATTACTCATTACACTCTTTATTTCTCTTCCCTCGCTTCTCACTCTCTCTCCACACACAATTCATCTCATTCTGAGCCACAGGACCAAATTATTATTACACAGCGCATTACAGAGAAATCACTATTTACACGATTTATATAGTTTTCTTAGGATCTTCTTCGCACATATCCGTAGCGTCCTCTCATTCTGAACAGTCAACCTCATTGTTGCACTGCCTAAACAGTTCCCTCTTTCTTTCTCACAATTTCTGGATTTTTTCATGGTAAACAAAGAAAGGAGGAAGATTGCATAAGAGTCCCTACATTTTTTGTAGTTTCGTGCAACTTGTAATTTGCACTTGCATCATATCTATCGTAGACAAGATCGTATAGACAGAAAAAGAGGGAAAACGTATACAGATAGATTCTAGTCTCATTTGCATACGGACATCTCAGTTGAGTTTCCCTAATTGACAACCAACAAACTACAAACCCCATTATACTTTCTTTTCAATTAAAACCACTTTTCTTTTTCCTAGTCGCAGACGGGCTTCTGCCTCGTTAATTACTCTTGTCAAGGGTTTAATTACTCTTGTCTTGTCATTTCCCAGAATGTTTCTTTCTCCATTTTCCATCTACTCTTCCCATCCCAGTCATCTTCATTTAATTCTATTCTCCGGCAATTAGGAGCAGTGGCAAACTGTCTAGTCTGGTTTTCTCATTTTCCCTGCCAACACCATACTTTGATACAAGATCACCAAGAAAATATACTTGAAGGCTAAAGTAGGTCCCTTCTTCCTCAAATGTTCATTTCTATCTTTCTCTCTCTCTCTCTCTCGCAGTTTCATATCAACAGTTCTTTACTTTTCTTTCACTCAGAATCTGAGAGCACATATATGCAAGTTAGGATTCCGTGCACTGTTTTCTTGTATATTAATATCCCTGTTTGACTAGTCTAAATTTCTTGGTCAACTCTATTGACTTACTACGCAACAGAGTCACGACTTGTAGAGCCAACTCGAGCAGATACTTGTTTTATCACTCACTCCAGATACATCTTCTACTTGATCTCCTTTAGATTCTTGACAGTTTTTGTAACATTTTTTTCTTTTCTTCCATTAACTATTGCAATTCGCACTCATTATCCTCACTTTGGGGTTAATTACTATTTCATAATTGTAGTTATGATATATACCACTTTTTTTTATCTCCTTTTGAAGCTACATCATATGTAACAGACAAAACGCTAATAGCTAGCTACGACTCATCCTATAACGCAGCCTTGTTCCTTTGCATTCAACTTGGTTGATTTTTCTCTTTCTCTCTTTTTTTACTTTCTTGAAGGAAAATGGAGCAGAAAAGATATTTATATCCATTGTTTATTTACTTACGTGAATCTTGGGCACTGGACTTTCAGTTTTAAGGATGCATTACTTAATCAGTTGTCAGATAAACGACTAGCTTAGCAGTACACCATGATAAATCTGAAGTAGACTCTTTTTATACGTTATTGCCTCTGTGCACTAAAGTTTGTTAATATCTACTATAAATTCAACTTGTCCCTCATTCTAATTGGGGCTTTCTGTTTTTTATCTCACTACAAACGAGCCTAAAGTGAAATTGGAAAAAGTAATAGACGCATAAAAATTGCTATTAGTCTTGCTTGAGTTATTTAATAGGACGGTTTAGTAAGATGCTACGCAAGTACATTAACGTACTTCTATAGCATTGCATGAATTTGTCAACTAAAGGTTTTCCTCCACTTATTTCATTATTTCATTATTTATTTTGTTAATTCTTGTACAAATTGCAAACAAAAGTCAAGTGATTTTTTTCTAAATTAGTTGTTAGCAATGCCTATCATGCCAACAGTTTTTAATTTGAGCAAGAGCTTTTTTTGAATTGCGACGGTTTTGGTCAAATATAATTTTTCTCAATTTTTCCAAAAAAATTCTCAAGTTTATTATTCAAAGGAAACAAACATATAATTTCTCCGTTATAAATCAAGTCAACTAAGCAGAAGAGTAAAGTCATTTAAATAAAACGGTAGCAATAGAGCGTGAAAAAGAAGTTTTTAATCAAAAGTTTAAAGGCGGCATTGGACGTAAGGTATTGTTGGCGAATTGATAATTTGTGTCGAATGCAAGATAGAAGGACGGATGTAAGTCAATAAATAAATAGATTGGAATGCATAAAGTAGGGGATAGGGATGTATGCAGTAGTGAAGTAGTGTGTCTGGAGTTGAGAAAAGTAATCTTGGGTGTATGTAGAAGAGGATAGAGCACGGAAATATTTTTGATGGTGCCTTGCCGCTTGTGTCGGTTGAGAATTGTGGAGTGGATTTGAGTCAAAGTTGTTAGGAGAAATTCAGGGAGAGGAATTGGAGTTGGTAAATAGTATTTCCTGAAATTCTTAATTCATAAATAGTAAGTAGTAGTGGAGTCGGGCGTAGCAGTAGATAGCTGCGTGTAGGGAGTAGCCATTAGATAGTATCTGAGTTACGTAATATGCCCTGTCTACCTTATTTTTGCAAAATTGTTGAAGCCGGTCTGGAATTGCGGTCGTCTCATACATAGTTCATTCTCGGAGCTCTATTTCACCCTTAGATCGTGTGGTAGACGCTTCAAGGAGACTCTTCTTCTACTTTTCTTGACTGGAGTCGAAGTAGACAAAAGAGTCTTTCCAACTCAACTTTCATACAAAATACATACATAATAATATTATATTCAGCATTCCCTACTTCTCTCTCTCTCTCTCTTTACTCTACATAGCAAGAGTCGACAGAGAGAGCGAAGATGAGAAAGAGCGGAGGAGCGACTCACATTCACATGATCATTTCTTGTGCTGCGTGCATACAGGGCGTGGATAGAGACGGATCTCCTTAGAATTATGAGTTGGGCCTAGTCTTATGTGTGTGTTTGTTGAGAGGCGAAGAGAGGGTAGTGCATGACAGAACTTTCCTAGAGATCTCCGTAGAATACCACGGCCACTCTAGCAGACCTACATACATAATATGACATCGAGAGAGAGAGAGAGAGAGAGAGCGAGAGAAGGAACGCACAAGAGCATTGTACTTGAGCACACAGTTGTCATTTCCTAACTGGATGAATGAATATTCTATACAAAGTTATTACACCCTTTTTGATCTTGTGTGTTGGGATGACTTAAAGAGGAGTGTTGTTTGTTCTCGTCAGTGTGTCGTAAAATCTCCATGAGTTCAGTTTCAGTCCCGTTACAAAGTGGATGACACGAACACGAACTCTCTTCCATTCCATTAACGCTCAGAACTGCACGCTCGAACTTGACTGGATTTTAGCACAGACGCCCCTTTGTCTCTTCTCATCTCTGGGTCACTTTGGAAATTTCCAACTGCCAAAGAAAAATCCTTTCTATTCAAGACGGTGGGACAAAAGGCTCTATGGCGACTCACTCAACTTGGTGGTGATGGTTTCTTACAGTCGTCACAACCTCCTTGAGTGAGTCATCCAACAGCCCGATACTCTACTAACCAACGACCACATTTCTACACTCTCCGCCCGTACTTATCAATTTTCTGACGCCCTCCTCTGTCCCCGTACACTTATTAATAGACTAAGTACCTAATTGCTTATCTTACAATAATTATTGTCCATTGTATTCACTCCGACCGTCCACTTCTTAGCAATTCATTTACTCTACTCGAATCAATACTTTGACTCTCTTTGTCTTCATTGTACAAATAATCCACTCTATGTATTCACTTAGTGCTCCATTTTATTATTATCCATTTTGTTACTTTTCTAAGAAGTGGACATGGAGACTCGGTCTTTGTTATTGTTACTAGTGTCTGGTGGGAAAAGGACTAATTTACCTATACTAATTTTCATAACATCTTACTCTTTCCTTGTTAAATATAAGTTGGTGTTTTTAAAAATTTATAATATTATAATCTACTTATTGTACATCCTTTTTCCAAATCTACTTATTTAAGTAATTGTGTGGGTGGCTTTAACTAACAAGGATAAGAAAATATTATTGTAATATTAAAATGAGGAATTGACTAAAAAATAATTACCTTACTTAACTGTCTTTGATCAAATTCTTTAAGTTAATAATGCTTGCACAAAATGCTGGTTTCCTGATATGTAATATACATTGGCACTGTTGCCTACTTAATTTTCTTATTGTATCTGTCCACACTACTGGTATTCGTCTTTTACTTTTCATATGAACTTTTAGCTAGGTACTTTACTATGCAGAAAATCTCATCTCCAATTCACTAAAATTTTCCCAACCGGATAAAAGGATATTAATTGAAATCATGTGATTGCAAATGAGATACCCACCACACTAATCTATCTCAAAAACACATTTCTTGGTAGTTGTTGCATTTCTTATTGATCTCTCATAATTAATAACATTACATGACATATTATTTAGCTATGAGTCATGAAGGACTTCGGGGCTCGGGACTGTGTCACAAATGCATTTTAGTTCAGAAGCATAATCCTCATTAAAATGCAACGTGGTAGTACAACTATTATTAAAGCAATGATAATACGGACTGATTCAAGACAGTACTGTAGTTGTTATCTCCATACCTTCTGCTTTGACAATGATAAGAAGCATGAGAACGTTATCAACATGTGCTTGAGCGTCTACCCGCGATTACTTTTATCACTGGTTTCAACTATGAAAAGGTAGCCTTGGTTTTGACTATATCCAGTATGGAAGTAACAGGGGATACCTTGTCTATCAGCATATTGTTAATGGATGCCACTTAGTTATTTGTATGAGAGATAGAGAGAGTATGTTTCATAAGGGATGGAATGAAAAGGACACTTAAGTTAATTCCTATACTTTTCGAATTCTATGGAAGGTACTATTATCTGAATCCTCCTAGCTCCTGTGAAAGGAAAAGAAGTTTACGATAAGAACAAGAACTAATTGTCATTTCTATGCATTTTGAGTCATGCATAGACTAAAACGGATATAAGACATCATTTTAAGTGTAGTATCAACATCATCTGGAATAAATTCACCAACTACATGCCCAATATTTATTCATACACATCATAAGTACAAAGTTCGTCTCTCGCCGGCAGTGTATAAATAGTTATACAAATTAGATTCTATGTATTGTAATGGATGAGCAACTAATTAATTCATGTTTCCGGATATTTCAAATGCAGGCAATAAATTCAGCGAAACTCTAATTAGGATATAATATTAGCAAAGATGTGGAAAATGAATTTGCATCTTTTTACTTTGCGTTTATTAAATTTCGCGTTCCTGATTTAAAATAAAACAAAATTTTATAAAGCCTTGCAATTAGCTAGTGAAGTAAATCTTGTTCGTAAGTTTTAATGTGTCGAGATGAAGAGAGTTGTTTGGTTTGTCAGTTGAAAAGTTGCAAAAATTGTATGCATATGGAGTAAAGATGGAGGGAATAGGAGTATTGGCGTCTGTTCTAATAGTCTGAACTTGTAGTTTATGTAACTTATGGACTTTGAAGTTATGTAATAGTGTACAGTTCGAGTCGTATGCATAATAATTATCTAGGATATGCTTACACAAGTTATACAGATAGAATTAAGATGAAAAAGGCTTGGATTGCTTGCCCGTTACTTCGCCTAGATCTCTCTCGTCGAGAGTGAATGTATATAATAGCATCTTTACAAGAAACACATTTAGGGACGAGTGAAAAGGACGACAAAGCAGAGAGAGTGTCGAAGTTTAGTGCGATGGTTGACTGACTGTGCTTATTTGGTTATTAAAGAGCTTCATCTCATCCACTATAAATATATGAGCATATGCAGTGAGTATAAGAAAAAGGACGCAGACGGAGCAGACAGACGAGGAAGGCAAAGATGCTTTTGCCTCTGCGAGAGAATTGAAAGCGCTAAGATGAGAACTCAAGTGCAGGGCAGCAAAAAGTGTGAGAAAATATGAAATATAATATAAAGTTGATTCAAGCAACAGAGCATAGCTTTGGTTTTAGTTTTAAGTCACAATTTAAGTTGAGTACTGAATCAGTTCAGTGCACAGACAGATATTCCCATCTTCTAAGGCCCTCCATTCCCCAAACCAGCAAAGTGAGAGCCAGGAACGAGCGTAGTAAATTCTAAACCAAGTGATAATCCAACCAGGCAATGCTCGAGTGAAAGACACAATTTGTAGTATCACGTACACAGGAATAGCAACTTGTAAGACTTGGCCAAGGATCGAATGTCCTCTGAGTCTGACGAGACTGCTTTGCAAGGTATCTCTCCACATCAGCAGATGAGCGGAGACGCTATACGCAACCCCACCTTATAAATATATGCACGGACTCCACTAAATGTATCACAGATTGTAAAAACAGAAGAATGCATCACATCACCATCTCCATATTAAATAAAACCATCAAATCCTCCTTCAGATGAGCCTGAAACATCTTTAGCAGAGTGTTCAGTCTTAAAAAGTTCATCGTTTTAAGCAAATACTCCTCTGCTCTTGACGACGGCTCTGCAAACACGATCCCCACTGGCAGTAGCACAGTACACACGGAGATGACTTACAGGAATTCCTCCCTAAGCATCCCTCATCTTCATTCACTTGAATTAGTGAGTTATTACCGAATGGCTCTCACTCTTCGTCAAAAGACCCCTTGCTCTACATTAACACAAAACAAGAACGGAATTGCACATCAATTTACATCCTTCTCTAGTCCCTACCACTCCGTCGTTGTTAACCTATCTGCATCTACAGATATTTACAAATGTTGTTTACCTATGTCACAAATTCCTTCTCTTCATGATACACAGATTACATTGTCCACATAGCTGGAGTCTTAGCAAGCCTGTTATTATCATTAATGGGTCATTTTCAGAAATGTACACCGATCATTATGTTTATATGTAACAGTGACTATATACAGACTATTAAATAATAACTAGGTATTCAAATAATTTGCTTACGAGTTTCACATCCCGATTCATGAGAAATGCAAACTGTCAATACCTACTTCATTAGTAGCAACCTCCAGGTCAATCCCTTATGTAATATTTGACAAAATATGGTTTTTGAAATTTGAGACCTTTTATGAAGATATGCCACTGTGGTATTCCCATTATCGATTTAGTAATTTTTATTTAAAAGGGGAAAAAACTCCCGAGATATTCAAAAATCGATACGGTTCCATGCGAGCACGTGTTGCTGCAAAACACAAATACAAAAAGGGATCTACGATCTTAGAAAAATAATTATATATACGTGCCGACGTCAATAGTCCACAATGATCCAAAGGGCACTCCCAGAAAAATTCAATTTGGAGCTACATGGTCGAGCTACTTAACTTCAGTGCTAAGAATAAGAGTCCATTTGCTATTCCATTATCATTTTATGTTCTATAATTTTTTTGATTTGTACTTAACAGAATTTTATGTCTGCTTTTAAGATTAGAGTTAATGTCATTCATGATGCATTTTGTGTGTAATGGAAGCGTAACGTAGCACTAAACGCATGTTGCAATCCAGACACGTACATAAGCAGACAAACGTTCACTAAGTCACAACAGTAAGTCTAACAGCTTTACCCATTAGTGTTATGGCCACAGAATTGTACAAAGAAAACAGCATGCAGTTTTATGGCTACTAGACAAAAGAGTTGAATTTTAAATTAAGTAATCAAAACTTTTCCCAATTCATATCCAAGACACTTCTACTTTTCATGACCGAATTCCAGCTTGAACACATCTTATTGCGGTATATTTTCTGTATTTCATGATTACTTGCTCCATTTAACACTACTGGTCAGTTATTACATCATAAAGACTTGTAATTTTTCCAGAACGATTTTTATCTGCTAACAGCAAACGACTTTTTATGTGACTATAATATTCGTTACCATGTCCAAATATTCAGCAAACCATACAGAATTGTTGAAATCAACCTGCCAAATGCATCAGAGCTGCAAAAAAGGATATTGTAGAAGTTGAAGCATTTGATGTCGCCATTGTTTTAGGTAAGGAAATTGGGCATTTTATTGAAAAAGAAATTGATTTCTTTAGACTATTGCTTTAGCGGAACGGACTAACAAACTGGTAATGTAGTTATCCTGATTCACGAGCAAAACTGAGGTAATTTTTCTGTATTTAGATGTCAATATCTAATTCTAACAACAGTGAGTAAAGTGGTGGTATTGTTAATTGCAAATGTATTGCAATTTATTTAATAAAGATTGTGATATATTTATGCTTCGTCATGTAAAATACTAAACTCTCCAGAGAGTATTGTTTATTGCTGGTAGGCAGATATATTCTGGTACAAAAAGCAACACATGGACTGCAATTGCAACCGCTAATCTTTTCAAGAAAAAAATAATAATATATCGATACTAAAACAATTTTTTCCTTTGTTTCAACAGTCTGAAGCGACCAACGCCGGCACATAGAGAATCAGATATTATGCATGAACTAGAACTGGCACTGGCTGTCTGGACAAAAAACACGACACTTAGATTCTCACGCTTAGACAGGGACAGAGCTGATGAAGCTGACATCAGAATAATATTTTCAAAGTAAACATTCATTCATTTATTATCTCTAGTATGTTAATCACTGGTTTCTTTGTCTGAGGATAACAATAAGTTTTGCAAAAGTAGCTGATGCTTTCGCCAACTTCTAAAAAAAAATGCAATATCCGTTATTGCTTCGAAGGATTGAGAACTTTTGTTATTCTAGTTCCCAGAAAATATTCAATTATATACATACATAGCCCGGCGCAAGCATTAACACACCCCACCCCACCCCACTTTTGGCACAGTGGACCTAAACACACCCCACC
>JAAAYG020005814.1:0-27512 GCA_009936455.2 Tomocerus minor
AGGGAGAGCCGCTCATTTCCGCAAGCCGCTCGATTCCAGGGGCGCTCGTCAACAAGAGCCGCTCCTTTCCTAGATTCGATCTCTTCTAAATCAGACTTTCGTAGTTCTGGAGCATCAAATCCCATTGGCTCACGTACATTTCCAATTCGAATTCGAGCCTATCCTTAAATCCTAAATTCCTACCCGACTGTAGTTACTGAGATGGAATCATATCGTTTAATTAATTAAAGAGGCGTTTAATTCTGAAAACTACACAGGAACACTTACAAGGGCCAATAGCTCCAGCTCGACGACTGGGAGGGACATAAGCACCACCAACAGATTTAGTTGCGGAACCTTCAGTACTCGGCGTTGTTGGTTTGGGTGTCGTGGCCACCTCAGCTTCTGGACCCTTCTTTCTGTTAGGTGGGACATACTTTCCAGGAACCGGTGTCGCTACGGTATCACTGTCCTCGGGATTAGCAGCAGAAACAGCTTCTTCATTTCCGGGTCCGGGTTCATCGTTTACAATGGCAGGCTCTGTATCAGCAGCAACAATTTCCACTGTCTCGGTGGTAGGAGTACCACCTTCTTCTTTCTTATTTCTCAAAGACGCTTTATGTTTACTCCATGGACCATCGTTAGCCGAACCATCATTGCCTTCTTTACCATCTTGTTCGCCTGCTTCTAAATCACTATCGTCATCATTAAGCACCAATTCGCCAATTTTCAATCCTGTGTAATCCGGTTTCTCTTCAACGACTTCTTTCCACTCATCGTCTTCATCCCCTTGAGCCTAATTGAATTAAATATAATCACATTATAGTTGACAGCATAGTCTTAGGCTATTGCTTTTTCTATACTGTACTGTATAAATACTGAGTGTTCTTTATAATCAAGAAATGCCCAAGGGTAAAGTTATATCATCATTGTATTGCTAAAATTTAGATGTAGGTCAAGGAAGGCAGGGTGGGAGCCGATTAAACATGATCTCCTTAATATTAAATTAAGGTGCATATTGATCTTGGGAAGCTGAAAAGAGAATAGCCAAGAAATAACAACTTTTAACTCGGATAAAAATCTCTAAAGCATTAATGTAGCATATGGCAACTTATGGGCCGTACACGATTGACCACATCGACTGGCTGGCGGGCCGGGCCGGTTACATTCACCATAAAGTGGACAAAATCTCAATGGAATTCGCCGAAAATGCTATTTATCAAACAATAAACGATTTCGCATTATTTTCGACTACATATTTAAAAATCTTACCCTATATTCATTGGTAGGCTGCGCAGGAAGACCATCTTCAGTCAAAGGAGCCGTATACGTACTTTTTATTGTTTCTTGCTTTTTTCTTTCCTTAGCTTTGGTCTCTAAAATTTTTGCTACATCCTCCGTTGACTCAAATTTCTTTCCCTTTGGTTTCTTTTTATCTCTTTTGGCAAAAAAGTCGTCCAAATCCGCCATTTTAACCTATAATGACAATGACACAGATAAACAACTGGCAAATTAAACGGAGCAGCCACACAGATTGTACACGAAAGTAATAGTAATACGAACGAGAATGAATCAGTCCGCTCGTTCGAGTCACACTTTTGACTTTTGACTTTACTTGCCTTCCGTTTGTAAAAGGAGCTCACTAAAGAGCACGCACGACTTTCTATTTAACTCCGTTGGATTCGTACCCCGCGCCGACTACTGACTATCGCACACTTTACTAACTGGTGTTACCTGCAACAGAATGCTATGCAGTCTCATTGTCTGTCTCCGCCTTGTAACCTTTCCTATTTTTTAACACATGTGATGCCCGCAGGTGCCTACATCATGTCTGTGTAGTTACAAAAAATTATGTCCCGTATTTTGTGGCGCAAGATTTTGACAAATGAACTAACCAATTAGTTTTTGTTTGTCTATTCCTGTCTATTCGAATCCAACGGAGTTGCCTATTGCGACAGTCCGTCTTCCTTCGTGTGTAGAATTTAGTAAACAAAACAAACTGTTTTTTAGCAAAAAATATTTGGCCAGATTCTTTATTAGCGTAGTTTTTATAATATTGTTTTTTCCGGTTTAGGTTGTAGTACTATAGGTCAATAGAATATATTTCTGCAAATATGTAAGTAATTTTGAACTTTTAACATTTGAAGTTTATGTGAAATCTTTGCCTGTCTGTTGTGTTACGTTATTTGTTATTGATGGCGGAATGTTCTCTGGTCTTTATAATTAATAACAAATTATGGTTTTAAAATAATTCAACTTTTTTAGATTTGTATCCTGTCACCACATAAATTGCCAAGAAGATTCATAGAAAACACTACTGGTATCACTTGAGCTAATCAGTGGAAGTCAAGAGACCGAAACCGGTTACTGCTACGGTCATCGGTTGTTCACTCACCCGGTTCAACGAGATTCTTAATGATTGCAGACGTAGAAACCAGTAGTATACTGATATTAATCAACCGGAAGTCTTACAGTTCATCCCGAGCTTTACATTCCTTGGTTGGGTAACTGAGTAGTGGATAATACGAGAAGGTATAGTACAAACTTCAACCAATCTTAATTAATTCCATCTATAAAACAATATTATTACTTCATAATAAAAGTCCTCAAATATTAAGTAGACAGAAAAAGCTAATTTTTATGGTTTCATAAAAGTCGCTGATATTATTTACTTTATTTAGTACTATTTAACTATTTATTTGAACTTTTTGAGATAGACTACACTATAGTTGTAATAAAATATGAATTGCCCTTGCACTCTTTATTTTTAGATTTTACAAAAGACATCGTTCCTTCCATACGAGATGTCAGATTTTCAACCAGTTGAGCAATCAAAATTGGACGAAGGCATCTCTGTACAAAGTGTGCCTTCAAATGTGCCAGTACTTATTCCTTTGAACGCTAATAACTCGTTTGCTGCACAAGAAAATATTCAAGAATCATTACCTGAAGCTAGTAGGGCAGACGCAGCTAATGGAAATGCAAATGAAAGAACTGGTCCTGGAGCTACCAGTCCCAGTAAAAAATCAAAAAGAGGGCAGTCGAAATCTCTTCTACAAGCAAAACTAAATGCCCAAGCCCAAATTAGGAAGAAAAATTTAAGTCCTGAGATTCAGATTGTCATCAAAGATCACCTGCAACCGGTAATTGATAATTACTAATTGAAATAGTATGTGATGCCAACAGAAAAATAATTTAACATTATTAATACAGTCAAGAGATGCAAAAGAGCAGTTACGGAAACAGACGGGTGTTATTTATGATATGCGGATGGTTGAGCATTTTTGCCTTTGGGATTCTCAGTATCCTGAAAAACCTGAGCGGTTTTCTGTCATAATCCAAAGGTATTTTATTCCAACATTTTTATAGATGTCAATATTATCAAATAAGCGTAAGCATGTAATTATAATTCAAGTGTATGTCTGAAAACAGCAAACCTGAATATTTTTTAAATGTTTTATTAGATGTCATGAGCTCGGGTTGTTGTCACGCTGTAAATCAATTGCTCCAAGATTCGCCACGGAACAAGAGATTTTAACATTGCATCCTAAAGAGCAAATAGAAAAGCTGCGCAAGATTTGTAAAGAGAACGATGTCAGTAAAGCTGAAGAATTTTCTTCCCACTACGATGCGGTTTATATTCATCCAACTACCTTTGACTTGTCTGTGTTGGCTGTTGGATGCACCATAGATTTGGTTAACGCAGTTTTGGATGGCATTGTTCAAAATGGAATGGCAATCATTCGGCCACCTGGACATCATGCAATGAAATCCGAATACTGTGGATACTGCTATTTTAATAATGTTGCAATTGCTGCTAAAAATGCTTTAGAGAGGGGGAAAGTTGACAGAGTTTTAATTGTTGATTATGATGTACACCATGGTCAAGCTACCCAACAAATGTTTTATGACGATCCGAGGTAATGTTTATTTGTTAAATCACTTACTATGTCTAATGTTGATTTATTTTTATTATGCTGTACATGATTGTTATTCATTGTGGGTAACTTAATATTTTAAATTATGCGCTTATTACAGGATTTAATGTCTATTATTCCTTATTATTTTCAGAGTTTTATACTTTTCTACACATCGTTACCAACACGGTATGTTTTGGCCTAATTTGGAGGAATCTAACTTTCATTTTATTGGATCATCGGATGGAGTTGGATTTAATTGCAATATTCCCTTAAATGAGATCGGTATGGGTAATAGCGATTTTCTTTCCATTTGGCATCAAATTTTGCTCCCAATGGCGATTCAGGTGTGCAAAAACATTACTTTCTGTTTATTTTTTGATTAATAAATAATGCTTTGGGAAAGCTTCAGTTCGCCGATCGCACTCAAAGACTGGTTGCTAATCTTATTTTATGTATGCCTGAATTATTAGTTCAATCCTGGCTTAGTTTTGATCTCGTCCGGATATGATGCCTGTCTTGGTTGTTTTGAGGTTTGATAGTTAACGCTTTATGTGGCTGAGCTTGGATATAAAAATGGTGCTAATAGGGTCAAAGCATATACTTAGTATGTATGAAAACAAAAGTTAAGCTATGTTACGATGAAATTCTCGTTTCAGTTCAATCCACAGTTGGTACTTGTATCAGGAGGGTATGACTCCGCTTTTGGAGACGAAAAAGTACTAATATCCTTGATTACTATTTTTGTAGTTATTGTATCCAAGCTCATACACAGGATAAAATTTTATGTGTATTACAGAATATTATGTTCCTAATATGATTCTCATATGTTGTTTCAGGGCGAAATGGAAGTGACACCTCAATGTTACCCCCATTTGATTTCTCCTTTAATGGGACTTGCTAACGGGAAAGTTGCTGTGGTATTGGAAGGTGGATATTGTCTAAAATCTTTAGCGGAAGGAGCAGCATTAAGTCTTCGTGCTTTAATTGGCGATCCTTGTCCAGCTATTCCGTCAACAAAGGAGCCATGTCAAGCGTAAGCAACTTTTTCGTTCGGTTTCTATATACTTGTATTACTGTAAGAATTACAAAATACAGAGAAGTAAATTACTGACAAAAATTTTTCTACCAGTGTTGCAGACTCGATATTAAACTCTACTTATATGCTTAAAAATCACTGGGGTTTACTTGCTGGTCAGCGTCATGTTTACGAAGAAGAGGTAGAAGAAAAGTCTGAGGAAGGAGTAATTCATACACCCAAAGTGGAATTTTTGTGGGACGAACCGAAACCAGAGAAATATCTTACCAGAAATTGTTACCCTGTTCAAAATGAAGAGCTGACTCAGTCTTTAGATAGACGACTTGACCAATTGATTTTAACAACAAATCTAGGGAAAAGTCCTGCCAGAGTGGGATTAGTCTACAGTGATGTCATGTTGAATCATCGCAACAGTCAAGAGCCGTAATAGCATTACACGTTTATGGCCATCAAATATTTAGTGAATTTTAATTGGTTCTTAAAAGGGTCTGTTTTTACATGTTTAGGGGTCATCCTGAAAGACCCGAAAGAATTTCGAACATATTCGCCTGTCATGGGGACTTCGGTTTAATAGAGCGATGCCAAAGAATTGAACCGAGAGAAGCTACTGAAGATGAGCTATTGTTGGTACACACAGATGACCACATTCAGAAAATGAAAGGTACACAGTCGATGTCCGGTAAAGAATTACATAAATTAAAAGAAATCTACAACTCCATTTATCTGCACCTTCATACGTATCAAGCAGCTCTTGTTGCATCTGGTTCTCTCCTACAGGTGAGTGTACCGTAATATTTAACTTCTTGCGATTTATAAAACGCTGCAATATTGCTTAATGATAATGAATTGCTTAATAGGTGGTTGATAGTGTCTTAAACAATGTCTGCCAATCAGGAGTAGCTATCATTCGCCCTCCAGGGCACCATGCGGAGGTTTGTACTATATTTGTTGAAATAAATATAACAGTAGCTTATAAATAATGTGCATGTATACCTAGGTTTAAAAAAGAAGGGGTAGTAAAAATCAATTTTTGTTTATAGGCTGATCAAGCCTGTGGCTTCTGTATTTTTAATAACGTTTCATTAGCAGCGAAATATGCATTGGAAACTCACAACCTGAAAAGGTGAGTTAAAGTTTGTGCAAAGATTTTATATAATTTATGAAAACAGTAAATTTAAATTTACGAACTTAATTTGCAGAATTATGATTTTGGATTGGGATGTGCATCACGGCAATGGCATCCAAAGGATGTTTTATTCCGATCCTCGTGTACTGTACGTATCAGTACATAGATATGACCATGGAACTTTTTTCCCTGCATCTGAAGAGGCAAATTATACATATGTTGGGGATGGTCCTGGAGAAGGGTTCAACGTCAATATTCCTTGGAATAAAGGAGCCATGACCGATACAGAATATCTGTCAGCATTTACCAATATCATTCTACCGATTGCGTATGAATACGCTCCGGAACTTGTTTTAATATCTGCGGGCTTTGATGCTGCTAAAGGTATTTAGATTATGTTTTTGCTAGTACTCGTGTATTGGCTAAATTCAAAACTTTTTATAAACTAATTTAATACCTACAGGTGATCCACTGGGAGGATGCAAAGTAACGCCCGAAGGATATGCCTTGATGACACACCTGTTGTCTCCCCTTGCAAACGGCAAAATAATTTTAGCTTTGGAAGGAGGTTACAACTTGACTTCGATTGCCTATTCCATGACAATGTGTACCAAAGCGCTTTTGGGAGATCCCCTGCCCAGAGTGTCCGTAAATGACGAAGTTGACGGAGTGGCTCTCAAATCCATTCGTAATGTCATGACGCTTCATTCAAATTACTGGGGATGCTTAAAACCATATCGCAAATATTTTCCTCTCTCTCGAAATGCTATTCCAATTGGACTGTACGAAAAATCCAGTGCTGGACCTAGCCAAGTGGACATTGATGATAATTCTAATAACAATACCTCTCCTGATGAAATGATAACTGATATGGTACCTGATTTACCCATTCCTGAAACTCCTATAGCTTCTGGGGAGCCTTCGTTGTCCGTTCCACGAAATTTTCCAACTGCTAATCTTCCTGCTCCGTCAGACGACAATAATGAAACGGGAAGTGGGGAGAATGCTAGCCAGAGAAATAACGACGCAGTTAGGGAAGACGAAGGCTTAGAGGGGGCTGTTGGACAAACGACATTTGTGTTAACCATTCAAGATATGCAAAAGTTAATGATTAATGAGAACGCTGCTGAAGGAGATCAAAAAATGTACTTGGTTGATCCGTTGGAATGGTGCCCCCATGTGGACAGTGTACAACCAGTACCAAATGCATCAGTAAAAACTGATGATTGTTGTCAAGTTTGTAGAAATGTCAACGAAAACTGGATCTGCTTGATATGTTATTCGGTTAGTTTGATTTGTTTTATTTCGTAAACGTAATTGATATTGATAGATAAATAAAATTGAGTATTTTGTTTTTGTTTTCAGACCTTCTGCAGTAGATATGTTCGAGAACATATGGTCATCCATTCACATGAAACAGGTCATCAACTTGCTATTAGTTGCCAAGATCTTTCAATTTGGTGCTTTTCTTGTAACAATTATATCGACAGCAGAGCAAACGCTGTAAGTGTTATAAAATTAGTAAAGAAGAGAATGATCCATTATGCATTATTTACAGGATTAAAGTTGTAATATATTTTAATTTGACTTTCTAGAAACTTTTTGATGCTTTTAATGAAGCTCACTTTTACAAGCACGGGGAAAGGATTCCTGTCCCAGCTTTTCGCGTTGCGCCCGCAAGCAGTTTACCTGAATAAAGAAAAGGAATTTCGAATTGTCTTTCAAAAGTATCCAATAGGGCAGCTTAAATCGAAATAATGAACTGGTAATCTTTAATTAATTAGTTAAACCGCTAAATACACCAACCATGCCTCTCTTATAAAATTTCAGTGGCCATCAAGTTATCTATGACAAATATCCATCTAATACACTTACAAATCTCTATAATGTTAATTATTATGCTCTCTATACCCTTCCCTTCTAAAAATATTCATAACTGTTAGAATGAATTAAAATTCATGGAAGCTAAAAAGTGTTCCAATTTCTACAGAAAGTTTTCGTCTGAGGAAATCTGAGCTCACTTAGTTTGCTTCAGTCCATATTAAAATTTTAAATTGATTTTTCTCTGTAAATTGTTATTAGTTTATATTATTTCTGTTATAAAATGGTTATGATGTGCTTTGGTATAATATGTGCATTTACTATGCGACAAATGATAATGTGCTTGTTAAATTGATTCTAAATCTGAAGAGTACATCACCGTAGGCTGCCGCTATTAAAGAGAGCAGCTAACTTTTAATTGGTTATTGGATAAGAAGTTTTGTTTAGTTGTAATGAAAACTTAGGTGAATAGAAAGTAGCATTGTAGTATGTAAATTAATGTAGATATATCTTTAAACAAGTTCATAACATGCAATCGTTGGGGGTATCCCTTTTTGAAATAATGTTACCATAATATATTGTTTGGCTGCTATTGAACTACTAATGCCAAATGTTAACCTACTATTTTCAACTTGCTCACGGTCGTTTAACGCGGATAATTGTTACTTAATGTTAATAGAAATTTAATTATAACGACCAAGATAGATAAAAGATATCCTGTAAAACCGCTCTCCACTTTAATGCTCACTAATTGTCAGTTACCGCAAATGGAAATGCTCACTCCGTATCGTAAATAACTTTATATTTTGACTAATCGACTCGACACGTTGTTACTACATGATACAATTCTTCGTCTAATAATGGGTGACAAATATTTTTATTAATGGAATCTTTATATAATAAAATGGAATTGATTGATGGAATAAAATTAATATACTAAAACAGGTATTTTTGCAACAGTTATTTAATGACGTCAATTAAGCAACATTTTTAATCTTTTGATCATAATTAAGTTAAAAATACAAGGTAGCTCATTAGGAAGAATGCAGACGTAGCGAATACGGTGAAGCAATTGAAGATAATACTAAGGAAATCATAAAACCCACTGTATAGTTGAAAAATTGCCCCATTGGGTTGGCCGGTGGTAGCATTTGATGATCTAATTTTCATTTTCTCCATTTTGTATAAACTTAGACCGAAGTCGTAGGTCGACGCACCTATAGTGTCATCACGCCACAAATTAAAGTGTAAATGATTCCAGTAAGTTTTCAATCGTGTTAGTTTGATATTTTTAAAAGTTTCTTCGCTTTCTCTGCCGAATGAATAAGGTATCACTAGAAAATGTGCCTTCAATAAAATCATGTCGTCATTTTTATCTTGTGCAGATAACAAACGAGATAAGTCCCTTTCGAGATGAGACATTGGTAGCGGAGAAACTCCTGTATGATAGACTCTTACTTTGCTATTGGACTCTAGACGAAGGACGGTTTTATACAAATTGTCAGGAATTGCTTCTTCGTTTTCAACAATGATATAAGGAGCTTTGAGTAGGGTTTTCCATTTCGAAGGAATGGCCAGAACGAATGTCGGAGGGATTGCTGCCATTTGGGAAAAGGTAATATCTACTTGAGTTTCGTTGTATCGAATAGGAGCTAGCTGTGTGTAGAGATCGAGAAAACTGGAAAGAATTCCTCCTTGTGATAGATAACCGTAGTAAACAATACCGATCAAATTAGAAGCGAACCAGGCTAAGCCGAGTTTACAGTTGAAACGAGATATTAACGGGATTTTATGACCGTGCATGTATATCAAAGGGAAAATCAGTGGAACAAGGTCGAATGGCGAGGAATTGTTGTTGCTTTTAATGAGGAAAAATAGTGGGATGAATATGGAACAATTGAGGAAGATCCACTGGGAATCCAAGTTTGGTTTGTTCCTCCATTCAGAAAAGAAAATATCGTAAGCCTCCTTGAAAAAGGAAACAAAGCCCATTGCACCCAAGATATTAAATAAAATGAGGTACGTGATAAGCGTGCGAGGATACCAAGTGATATCTTGAAATGCTGACTTTTCTGCAGCAAAATAATTTGCTGGAGCTACGACAAAACTGTCTGCCGACAAGTTCAGTTCGCGGAAATCAGAAATTGTCACCCTACCATAGGCCATGGAATCGTATAGGATGAATGGGATTGAAAAGACAAATAGGTAGGCGATGAAAGTGAAGCACCTAGCATGGAAATATTTCATGCCCACATTTCGGTGACTTACACCTCTTTGCATATAAAAGAAAAGTGGAACGCAGCTAAATGACAAGAAAAAGTCAGGATCGTTGAAGATCCCGATGACAATTATGAGAGCGATGTAGTGCAACTTCTTGATGGGCGAATAGCCAGTTGCTTTCATGTTTCGGAGAAAGCGCACTTTCTCCACGGGATCTCGAGTTCGGTGATATTTTTCAAGAATGGGAGCATATTTGTCAAAGGCGTGGAAGGATTCAGATACGAAATATAGCAGAGCAGAGAACAATAAGATGTTAATGGCTGAGGAGTGTGTGCGCGAAGCGAATATGAGCATTACTTGAGAACTGGCCAAAGTTACCAAACGAATTGTGTGATTATTTGTGCCCTCACTCTCGTTCAGCTCCGGAGACGGAGATTCTGAGGTTGACGACTTTTTATCATCTAACCCTTTGGCCGATTTTCTTGGAGATCTCTTCGGAATTTTTTCTTGATTCAATTCACAGAATTTTACAAGGACGTAGTCAACAAGAAATGATAATCCTACGTTTACCAGGCGAGGAATGAGTATCAGAAGTTTAGAATTCGGAATTGCTTCTTTGCCCAAACTGTCAAAGTAAGACAGCCATGATTGACAAATAATGTAAGGTAGTTTCACAGTAGCGTGCAAAATTGTTAGGGAGTGAGTTGGAAACGATACATTAAATCCCGGCGACTTGAACACTTGCAAATCAAAAAAGTCCCCTGTAACACAGAATATGTCAACTTTATTATATATTTGATGATTTTTAAACTTTGGATATCTATTCGCTACATAGCGACATATACAGTCTACATACATAAATGATAAATGATACATCTTGGAGAAAGTTGCTTTCTCTTGTATTGCGGCAGTAACCCATGCAAGCAATCCCAAGAGACAAAACTTTCTCCGGTACATTACACTTGAGCAGTAAATGATTTATGTATTTCCCAAATTATTTTCAACTCACCAGCAACAACTTCAAGAGAATTAGTAAATTCATCTTGATGAATCCACCCTGTTTGGAGGTTGAGGGTAAGTATTACTCTTAGTACTACTAGAAGCTCATAAATTCCATGTAATCTCACTTTCTGCAGTTCGCTTCTAGGTTTACCTGTACGTTAAAACAATAGTGACAATTAAAAATATTATTTATTATGTATGCTTTATTAGTAAATACGTAGAAATCACATCATGCGGATGAAACATGAAATGGACATGCGTAATTAAGTATTTAATTAAATTTTCATTGATAAAATATGCGACAAATCTTGTCTCCCCTTATAGCACAGAGATACGCCTATTTGATAAATGCAGTAATACATTACGTACAGTTTAATGAACCCAGGTATGCATGATAGACTAGCAGGTAAAAATGAATGTCATGCAATGAAACGAATGAGATCAGTGCTATTTGTTTACATACACACAACAAAAAGTCGACTTACTTGGAACAAGTTGGGAGTTGTCCTTTTCACAAACAATTTTCTTAACTATGTCAAAGTTCATTATGAAATTTAGGGTGTAAATCCGCAATCCGAATACTTCAAAATTGATGCAGGTATAATTTCCATTGAGTTGTTATTCTGAGTGAGTGAGTGAGTGAGTGGTGCATTGAAGTGAGCGTAGATGATATTTCAGCCTAACTGACACAAAATCCTTTATCGATCTGCCAACCGGGTTTTTGCCCTGCGCTATGAAATGCTGGAATCGACTCTGACTAAAAGGAGCAAAAGCAGGAAGTAAGAAAAGATACCTGGCAATAGAGCCGGCAAAGTGTTGTGCAATAAATTAGGTCGGGAGTTATGTACTACACTCTTATCAGCACGATTTGTAGAATATTCAGGACAATACCTAAGGACTCCTTCAGACTGTTCTTCAACTTAATCGTTAAACGCTTAAAGCTTCAAGTGCTCTCAACTTATTCGTAGTAATTCAAGCATAGCGAACCTAAGCATTCACAAAGAAAAATTCTATGCTTTGACAAGTATGCGATCAACATCATAAAATTGTACATCTTATGCGATGATGACTATGCATTTATGTCTTACTTTGGTTCAATTTGTAGACCTAAGGGAAAGAAGTGCTCCATGAGACTATGAGACATCTTTGCATTCAATCTGGTAGTTTAAACACGTCCCTCCAAAGTTGTAATAATATATAATTTTAGGAGCATAGTCTACTATTTTGCATACGATTAAAAGAAATATGATAAGGTCTAGTCAATGCATTGTATAATAAATCAAGGGGACTTAATTTTGCACACTGTTATGAATTTCAGGATTATTTGTTCATAAAAGACAGAAATTATTGGGTACCTACTACCTAGTAGGTACTTCTGTACTTGAGACAGCATTGCTAAAGAATATCAAAAATGTATGATATTATACGGGTAGGTATATATATATGCGTCTTCCGTTCAAATGTCTGAGGTTACAGTTATGATTCATAATGGTTTTCGACTACATAGACCTATGTAAACATAGCACATAATATTTTATGCACAAAAAGTTGGAATAAATAGAATTTTTAGGTACTTAACACAATATTTATTATCAATAGCATTCACAGCGTACCACATGAGGCAAAGTATGTCACTTTAAAATTGTGCCAATAAAGTAGCATATTTACCCACTACAATCATTACACTCTTCCCGTTTGTCAAGAACTTGGTTTCACTCTATCAGTTCTTTATCTTATTGAACGGTAATGGTAATAGTTTACATGTAAATTCTATATTATATTGATAATTCGCGAGTATAACCTTAATGTGTACACATAAGATATTGGCCTTTAAAAACTCAAATAATGGACATTTGACCAAAGTTAACTGAGACGCCGACTTCTATCGGATCTTGAATAAAAATTTTCAATAGTTACGTACGTACGATTAATTAACTATGTCTACGAAAGATACTTCATTCAGCAGAAAATCTTGCCTACGTTATAAGACTTGATCGCATGCAAACACAGAATAGTAATTATGAATTAAAACTAGGAAATAGGAAAGTTGTTTACATTTGTAGGAATTTTAAACTACGGAGACTAAAGCTAAAAGTAAGTAAAAACAATGAACAGATAAAATATTTTCCGCATCTGAAATTTGAATTTGAAAAAGTTTTCAATGTTGGAATAAAAAGTTTACACAGCTACTTGAAGTCCTAGGTGCATAATTAAGACGATTCGTAAACTGAAAATGGTAAAAGAAAGTTGCATTTGCATAATATTCAGTTGTACATAGCTTCACCATGCGGAAGAGACATTAGCGAGATGAAGAGGATAAAAGAGACGAGTGTGTGCATTCGACATACTTTGGTCGAAATAATATCCCCATTTGAATAGATATTTCCTAGTGTTAAAATTAGATGTAGATGCTTTAGTTTTTCTCAGAGCTCGCATAGCGACTACACACAGTACGTACGGATACAGTTGAGACTTGAGATACATTGAACAGTTTCTGCCTAGTACATATACATACCTACCTCTATTTATAATCTGAACTGAACTAATTTACAAATCTAAAAGTATGTAGTGTAGTTTGCTTACAACCTTTGCTTTGTTAAACTTTTCATCATAGAGAGAGAATTACTATCATTGACATTAAGTAGCATGTATATTGTATTATTGTATATCGTATTATAAATAGCATAATAACTTAGGATTACATAGCTTTCATTATAACGCTGCTAAATTGCCGCTATTACTCTTCGTATTTTTATCAATTCACGCTTGTAAAGACTTCTTGACCACGTCACCAAACCAAGGAATACTATTTATAACATTTTTACATGGATTTTTTGGTAATACTATAAATTAAAACGTCTAAGTCAACGTCAAAAGTAGTTACTCATGCAAAATAAAGTTACGAAAACTACCTTTGGTAAAAGGGAGTCATTAAAATGAACAGTTAACTATTATGCACATTGTTCCGATAAATAACAAATTCACACTACAGAATTTTAAAACCGCTTCAGCAGTTAAAACAAGATTTAAAAACAACAAAATAATCTAATAAAACTTTCTCGCTATACATTTTTTAGTAAAATTGTAATTTGTCTTTCAATTTTCTGGCAGCATTACATTATTTTGTTGCAGATCTAAGACAGTATCGCTAATACTTCTATATATATTACAGGTAGGTGCAGATACATGATTCTCTTACATGCTATAGTTATCTGTGGATATTATTATGAAATGAAAGCAAATATACGGGAGCTTTTCATCTCCGTTTATGTGCTCTATTAATAGTTTGAAAGAATTCATAGCTGTATGCTATATCTGCCTACTAATAAGTCTATATCTGTCTGTAAACGATAATAATGACGAAGAAGAACAAAGCGTGCATACTGCAGAGGCAGATAAGTAGAATTTTGACTTTCTTGTGAATTACTCGTACTTGGGGCGAGTGACAGATGTTAACCCCATGAGAAGGTTCCGAGGAGCTCGGCCCATCCTTTTCAAGCGAGCTGAAAGAACAAAAAGGAATTAGAAACTTCACATTTAGTAATTTCCTCTTGGCATTCATCCCAATCGAACGTCAACTGAATACAATAACTATCTCTTGAAACTATATCTGAACTTAGTGCTACTCTACAAAACGAACGCACAGAGAAAATTCGAATAGACAAGAAACAGATATAGAAATAGAGTGAAAATAGTAGAAGAGAGATTTGAAGAGAAAATTCTCGCATTCAGTTGACCATTTGTTACAAAATATTATTGTGCAAATTTTAATATCAGGCCAATCTAAATGCAGTATGAATAATAGGTCATTTCAAGGCGATTAAATTCATGTCACGGCGATGCGATGTTTTCACTTGACTGACGTATTGTACAGTCCAAAAATAAAATTCAATAATTGTCTACCTTTGATATGCTACCGTACCCAAAATCAAAAATTGTTACAGTAGCTCTTCTAGACAAAAAGAAGTAGAAAAACAAATAAGTAAACAGCACATTTGGCAAAAATTGAGAAAAAAAAGACAAATGGCCACTTCAAAGAATAGACAAAGGGCGAAATACAGAATTTGTAAGATACTAAGCACACACAAAAAGGCCACGAAAGCGACAAAAATAGACACAAACAAACCGAGAAAAAAGGGTTTTCTACGAAAGCTTGTCAAAAGAGAGAAAGGCAAAAAGAAAAAGAAAATAATCTCCCAATTCTCATCTCAAAACAAATGGCATGGCAGAGAAAGTGTAGTAAAATGAGCTAAATGTGTTTTGACGTAGTTAAAAACTAATTTATGAGTGTCTTGAGCAGAGCATTAAGTGTCAACCTACTACTGATTATATTATGACAAACAAAAGCACACTTCCAATTTTACTTCTGTCAGTTCAGTTAAGTTGAGTTAACATATCTTGTAGTGAAACAATTTCGCATGGCACTCGAAATTAAAAGAAATTCATTAAAAAAGAATGATTTTAGCTATTAGCTCCTACTTAGAACTCTTAAACGCGAACAAGGAAAAGTTTACCTTTACAGTCATCAATTCATCATCAAATTTAAATCCATCATCACCAGATTCCTCTCCCATTCCAACTTCTTGCTTTCACTTATGCTTTCTTTCTTTGACAACATATAAGATTTCTCTACCGATACTCACAATCAGTCAATTCAGTCAGCAGAGAAAACACTGCACTTTGAAACTTGAAACTAATCTCTTCCGCAAATATATAATATTTTATTATAACAGGACGGGGGAGATCAGAATTCGTCCATCAGTTACTATTTATTTATCAATAATAATACTTATATCATCTTATATGTTTAATTATATAATTAGTATTCACGACACGGACGACGACACAATACAAACCTAGCTTTATAATACTCATTTAAATATAGAGCATATTTTTCAGAATCGATATAACTAATTGTCATCATAATATTTTCATATTTTGGGAGTTATGCTTCATTTTATCATTCTTCCGAAAATTCAGGTATCTCTCACAAACCATCAAACTAGGTATTTAATTTTTCTCAAGACAATAAACTATATATTTACAAGTTTTATTGAATCTTTAGTTGTAGTACATACGAGAACAAAATATATACAGAAGATAGGGTACTTATTATAGATAGTAGTCATTATAATGAGCTTAATGCATGAAACACACAACTGAACTGAACTGACGACATTTGTTTGTGTTTTCTCTCAAATGTAAGTCTCTTTTTCCTGTGTCATTTGTAATGTTCAACCAATTCGCTTTGATCTGCGCTCTGAAATCAAATTAAAAGACAGACATGTCTACATAAAGGGAACAGACAGCACATAGGTATACAAAAGGGTACAAAATACGGTACAGTACAGTAACAGTACATCACAGACAGTAAACCTTGTTCGTCCCACTTTCAGCATCCTTTCCCCAGGATATTTCAAACTAGTCAGTCTTACTGATTTCTGTCTTACAGACTTTTCATTTTACAGTGAAGAAAGTACTTGGAAAAAGAAAGTGCCACCTAAACACTTGCAATTTATCCTACAAACTCTTAGCCCTGACCACAAATGCAACCTAAAGGCATACCGCATGCCACACGTTCTCATCGGGTATTTCCAGAAAATTACCTGTCTTTGGAGTTGTTTTATGAGAGTCATCCACACAGAATTTACTTCTCTCGACCAATTCGTTTCAAACGAACTAAATCACACAAAGAAAAAACACATGCGATTAGGAAATGTTAAAGTTAGTAGTCCAAACCAAATCTCATTAGTAGTATATTGTAACGATCACACTCTTCACACTAAAAACGCACACCATGCTTTACTATTTTAATTTACATAAGTAATTATGATTAGTGGTAGCCTAGAAGATATCACTTTCATGAGTGGCTAATTTTACTCATTTACAGTGATAGTAATGATATCTTATTTAATATTATAGTTAGCTAAAAATAGTCACACAGAGAGCATTAGGTTTAATCTGGTCACTGTTAAAAGGTTGTAATCTCGTTATTATTAATTATTTATTAGTGTGTGTATTATCTTACGAAGATATTTTGAATTTTACTCCGTAAATTCAGAAACGATGTACGAATCTGGACAATTCCATGCTTTTATTATATCTTTTTCATGCTTTCACAAAGTTCAAACCTTAAAGTTAAAGATAAACCAAGAAACTCATCTCAAGACCATATCAGAGATACACAAGTAGTGAGAGGGTATACCTTGTTGGAAATCGCAACGATAAGCCTTTAACTTGGCTTCTTTCTAATACCGGATCACAATCAGTCCTTATGTTTATTCCGGAAAATAAAGCCATTAAAAGAGAGAAAGACCTACTGATGAGACACTATGAATGTAAACAATTGTGAGGACAGACAGAGACCATGACGAAAGTCAGAAGAAAGTAAAACAAAAGTGAAAAAATGCAAAAAAATGTAGAAAATAAAAAAAGTGAGCAAATAAAACGAGGTACAGGTGAATCCACAACAAATAAAAACGACAGGACAAACTAAAAAGGTGTGTGGATGTTTATCTCAGTTGGATATTTTAAGACTTGCAACGCTCTTGCGGTTTGCAACTACACGTAGGTTAAGTAGATTGTCTTTTAGCAGTCCAAGAGCTGTCATCACAACTCCTTTGTCAGCACCTACGTATTTTTGTAGTCTAACCAAGCAAACCAAACACAAAAGGACGATTTAGTACCTTTTTGTGTCGTTTGTTCCAGGCTAGAGGCTACACTATTTGATTTCAACGGATTCTAGCAAAAAGCTGTTTCTAAGAATATAACAAACACATGAGGACAGGATGATTTACTGAGCCGTAGCCATCGGCAGGGTGTTTATAGGTCAGTTGGTTGATGGTGGTGGCATAAAAAACCAAACACATAAACGGAAATTCGAAATTATATGAGAGTTGAGTCTTACACCGGGGTGCTCATTTTGTTTCGACTATGTGGATACCACCCGCCGAGTCCTTTCTCAGTTTCACCTTCAAGTTAATACGCTCTTGATGTCGATTCATAGTCAATCATAGAAGTGGGTGCGATAGGTGGAGAGAAACAGATGAAAGAAATAAAAGAAAGAGACAGTCACAAGAAGAAGCTTTGTTTACGCTTACAGTTTACACTTACTAATAATTGCTAAATCTTCGTTTTCACTCACTCATTCATTCCATTAACTCATCCACTATAAATGTGTATAGAGTAGCTGCCGGAGCTCACAGTTAAAGGCATTTATTTTTAGAGCAGAGTCAGAGTTTTGTAATGAAGTGGCTCTAACGGTTTGCCCTTTAGTCTAATAATCAGGCATAACAGGGATGACCTTCCATATGTTCCCTTTGCTTCGGTAAACAAATCAACGGCCTATATGACTACATCTACCAATACGAATATGTATAGCTCTTCATTTCATTTAGATCTACCTTACGAACTCAATTGCTCCCCTTTCAATAGAAAACGTCTTTAACAATACATTTTTATAGTCTACAGTGCGTGAATCCCCATGGGCATTTCCTTCTTCCTCCTTTGAATAATTCAAAAAGTGCACTCTAGTATTTTGCTTGTAATTAACTTTTAACATTTCATGAGAGTATTGCGCTTAAGTTGAAACGCAAAGGGCAATGTAAGTTTGAACGAGAAAGAACGCTCAAAATAATAATTTGGCTCACGAGTCCCTTTACATACAACGCAAGCAGAAATAGTTGACTCATGTCCAAGTAGATAACTACAACCAAATATGTTCATGGGAAAGTTTGTCTGGGAAAAGACATTGAAAGGGCAGCAAATGATGTAAAACTACTTATTCCCTACTTTACGATTTTTACCAGAGGTAACAACTTTTTTTTGGATGCTAAATTTAATGAAAGTGAAAATCGTTACTTACATCATAAAATAGTATCTATATGTGTATCAATAACTATAGTTGAAAAAAATCATCAAAACACAAAAACCGATGCTTACTTCTGTCAAGGTTTCGTTGTAGGTGTGTGGCAACTCGGTTTCTGGCATCGTTGTATTCCAAATGAAGACCAATCCGAAGAAGAGTTGGATTTTGCTCTACCAAACCTGTGATTTCCATTTCGATTTTATTCCCCAATGTTTGCTGTCTCTGTGAAGGCATAAGAAAAGGCTTCAGTTAAATGCACAGCATACAACAGACTTAAAACAAATACAATAGTGTAAAGAATAGCATAACCTATCTCATCCGTGCAGTACAACAACTTGCATGGCTATGCTAACTATGAGTGTAAAAGTAGCGATTTGGCATTGGCAATTTGCCTTTCGCAATTCTTCGAACGGTAGTATAACTATGTAATCCTTTATACACTGGGACAGACTAACTCGATGATGCCGTACCACAATACTATGAACAAAGTTCAACTTACTTGGTTGGACGCTCTGAATTCTTCAATGTATCTGGTACTCAACAGAGATTTTATCAATGCGACCAGAGCAGTTGCGCTCAAGTTGTTCGTCTCCACACTAGAAATTAATTTCGTCAGAATTTTAATTTACATTGCGAGCGAAGATTGAGGTATAAAGCTTTAACCTTCACATTTATCACCATCTAAATGTCCTCTAAAACTATAAAATATTTAATAGTCTGCCAAAATAGCTTAAAGTTCGTCAACTAAGTTTAATTAGCCCCTGTTAAACAGGTGGATTATAATTTTTTGAGCGTACTAACATCAGTTGTGCGTTAACCTGAGGGAAGAGGCTTGTGGTGAATATTTATTTGACTAACATTAGAGCATTTGCAAAGAATGTAAACTGTTTTGCATTACTATGAGTTCATAATTATTAGCGTAAATGGTAAAGGATTACTTGATCGTTCGGAGGGACATGTTCTGTGTGAGGGCATCGGCAAGAAGATAGCCGTTTCTATCAGTTAGCCCTGTGTTACATAAACTCAATTGTTCCAAATGTGTGTTGGTTTTAAGAGCTTCAAACATTGCCTTAAATTGCGGATCTGAGATCTGAAAATCAATAGGTCATTAATTTAGATATAATGGTACCCAAGCAAACTTCATAGCATTCAATTAACTAAGTACCTAAGTAAACTCAATAAACTGTAGTTAATCTAAGAACGTGGCATTAAATAATAGATAGATAATAGGAAATGGGTTCAAAAACATACTTGGATGTTATTAAAGTTCAAGGTGAGTAGAGTATAGTCATCTTCCTCTAGTTGCTTAATTGATTTTTCCACGTCTGTCATGTTTGGTGGCTCGAAAGGCATTGGTTTCGGTTGGTAGGCTTTCGCTGTTCCATTCCAGCCCAATCCCTTTGGTTGAACTTTGTTCAGCAAAGAGTTGTGGTATTGCTCTTGATTCATCATGGAGTGGAAACCCAAAATAGCTAAAAAAGACATATACTTCGTTCAACTCAATTTACTGGAATTGATTGCATGTCCATCTAAAATGTTGTGTAAGGAATGGCGTGGGTACCCGCAAGATCAACCAATTCCTCTTCGGTGGCAGTAGTCAGAGCTGATTCATACTCATCCCCCATATCAACTGCAATTTCCTCTTCTTGCTTGGTAAGTGGCTTCTCGGGAGCGATCCACTTCTTCCCTCTTACAGTTCCAGGAACATAAGGTTTTAATTCCGGTATATCAGGTGTTTCCATTGCAATTTTATTGATATGTTCAATCAGCTGCTTTCTATCCAGAGGACCAGTAGTTTCCTTCTTACAGAGGTAACTGGTTCGTTGAGATGGAGGTAAAAGGGAATCCTGAGAACATAAAAATTTATGTTAGCACATATCGCCACAAAGTTATATAGCTTTTTTACATTGAGTAGAATAAGTGAGTGAAATATTGGAAATTACATCTGGATCAACTTCTCGGGAAAGAAGTTCAAGTTCATCTGTTGTTAGTTGGGCAAGAAGTTCGTCCACATCCATGTTGTCATAATCGGATAAATCCTTCCCATACAACTTTCTTGCCGTCATGGTGGTAGTCTTTGTGGTTGTGGTGGTAGAATTCTGCAAAATCAAAGAAAAATCATTAATACATACATAACTACAAAAAATCTACTGTTTTGTAAACATCAAAACATTTTTCCTCAATTTTATGCTCCACTTAAGTGCTTTTCTGCAATACTGTGGGATACCTACTCTTAAAAGATTGCAAATTAGATAAATCCATAGGACGAGTCACGCAAATAAATAGCTAAATAAACTTTTATCTTACATCTGATACGTAGAATTAAGATATAACATATAGCTCCACATATCACATAGTTTTCCTACACACCACACACATTTGAAACCCTTTCAAACCCTACCCCTATGAAATTTTGCGTATACAGCTATTATTACACTTAACTCCTACTATTAATCCATATACTGTGTATTTAATTATATACATAAAACAGTTTTTCGTTGACAGATTCTCTAGGTCAATTGAGCAACTAAGGTCTATGTAGTTTTAGTTAATAATAACATAAACATAGCACATAGCAGAGTCTCCTGTCGTCCTGTCTCCTATTTTACTGTTCTATTTTTAAAAGCTTTTCCTGCCTCAATGAACACAACGCTTATTACGTAAGCATTTTTATCTCACTCTAAATCTAAGCAGTGATAAAAATTATTGAAAAAGTACAATATTATATCTAGAACTTTATGCAAACTTATGCAAATACCTACACTCACTGTTTAAGCTACTTTCACTTTTATATTCATTTTCATAGCACAAAACTTTTTAATGAAGCAGTAATTAGTAGTAAAAGTGGATTACATACCTATATTTATATTAAGTAGCTAAAAAATCAAAAATCACACGCCTGTTTTACAACTTATCTTACTTGCCCATACTCTATATGTATGCCTTATGCTGCCTATAAATGAAGTTCCATTCAGAATTCAGAGCTTATTAATGGTGATTTTATACTTGCAGACAGTAGTGCTTGAGTTAAAAAAAGGTAGTGCACCAATTTCGCATTTAATGCAATTTTACTGGCTCAAATTAATAAGACTACCTACATAAAGATCGCTCGTACTTACTAATTACTTACAATCTTACAAAATGCAACAGATAAGCATAAATAATTTAGTTTAAGTATATTATTATGCTTATTTGTATGTACTATGTATGTACATTAGATAGTTTAATGCTTTTTACATGGATATACAAACATTGCACATAGTACAGGACACCAACAATGAGATATCGTTGTGTATGAAAATGAGAGTAGGAAGGGTGAAATGATGAAAATGAGGGTTTTAATGAAATCCCATACTATATAAATGGTCTTAGTTATAGAGTATTGAGAAATGGGAAATAAACTTACAGTTTTACAAATGTACAAGTGACAACAAGGACAATGGAAGAATGAAACCACTACGCGGACAACGGAGTCACACAAAACAACTACAAAGAACTAGCAAAGAGCATGCAGGAAAGGAAGATTGCAATTTGTAAATGCAATCTTTACTGTACACGTTGACAGTACGGCATTCAAAACCGCAAGACTTACGCTACAAATATTCGACCAGGTATAAATAATTGTCTGATTCATCAAGTCAGGTATACAAGCCGATTTCCAGCCACGACACAAATGTGAAATGACGAAATTTTCTATTCGGGAGGAATATCGACCGGCCCAATTTCTAAACTATCTAATTACCCGAGTCCATTTACCATTAGACATCAAAGAATTACACAGAACGAAAGGAACTAGTGTGCACAAGAAAACAAGGACAGAACGGAGAGTTATATTATTTAGTGCTAGGAGAAAATGTGTGGAGAATAAAGTTGTAATGAAACTAGGTGACCCAGCCCTGCCCAAATAGTATCCACCTAGAATCAAAACTCCCGCTGACTTATAATGCAACAATTTTGCTAATTTTCTTCGCGAAGGCTTCTTTCTCGTCCCTATATCTGCATAGGTACGTCTTTGATTTAGGCACTTATCCCACTACTACACTTATGTACACATTACGTGGGTTATAAAAGGATTAGCGTAACATACCGCTTGAGATGAACTCATTGTAGTTTGCTCAAATAATTCGAGTTAATTGCAGCAATTACTTAGAACATCAGGTATAGAGATGAGCACATAAAGTACACTGTATATAAAACAGGTGTAGATATTTAGAGTTAAAAACAGAGCAGACGGCTTCTTCTCTAAGCGTATCCTATGCTTTTCAGAATAAAATCTGTGACTAAACTAACATTTGAACATAACATCCACAATTAAAACTGGACAGAGAGAGAGAGAGAGAGAACTGTAATGACGGCTAGTAGATCTACTTTACTAAAGAAAAGGACATGAACAATCACAATGAACACAAATTGTACTTTGCTGGTCTACGCACACATAGTTATGTAGCCTCCCTGCACTGCCGACCGACTGTATGTGCGAGCAATAACTGACTGACGGGCTACAAAACAAGTCCATTCGTTTACCCTCTCTTAAACTAAATCGAAAAATCTACCTCTATGTATGTACATATTATATGTAAGGCTTTAGTTTTAGTTTTTCCTATCCGAAAGTTACGTCCTAAGCTATAAGGCTTTAGCTAGAGTGAGGGAAATTATATAAAGCTCCCTTGTACTCACCTCATGCACAAATATTATTCGATATATATATATATACGTATATATAATATTATTTATTCTATTGAATCAAGATGATGTACTATATAGGTACATACATACAGGTAAAACGTACACATAGATAGGCATTATCGGCAGTCACACATTCACACTACTACTGACTACTTACTACTACTACTACTGTCGCTATTCACTAGAGTGTTAGCAAACAGAAGTGTAGTCTAGCCCGAGCCTATCTATTTATCTATTTAAGATAGTTGTAGCTAAGCCTATGCTATGTGTGCATAAAGGAGAATGCATATCTAACGAATCCCAACTAGGCTCACCCTATATAATATTACATACATAGGCATGCATTTACATTACAAAGCTTTTGTATTATTCCACTCACTCTCCCAGTCAGAGTTAGGAGTTTAGCAGTCCTATATTATAGATTGCGAATTCAGGTTGAACGTGTTTCTGTCTACTACTCGTCTACTCAACTCAATAATAAATGTAGAAAGAAGGCTTCTCATTTCAATAGTTATATTCCCCTCGCGTCCTTACACCTAAAACTATGCTTTGTCATGCATTTCTTTCGCTACTTTATATTATTTATTATTCCTGACACTTTCATACTTCTTATCATCTTATAGAAGAGCAGTGTGTGCAAGTATCTCGGTAGCTTTGCTCTAGGGACATTCTCTCTCCTTAACAAATCTTTGTCTCTCCCAATTCTTATAACATTTATATTTTCTTTGGTTCCTTAGTGTCCCTCGCCCTGATTTCAACTCCTTTATATACTACTAATACCCTAAGAATGCACATTTGCCATGATGAAGCCGTTTCTCCTCCCTATTGTCAACTTTTCTTCCTAACCTCTATTGATTTTTACATTAATTACTTGAAGGATTAAGTATAATGCTAGGGATTACATGCATTACGTCTATATAAGTAAATTATACGAAAGTTTATTCATGTAGAGCAAATTAAGCCTGTTTTAGTCATGATTCATGATAGCACAATTGTTTACAGCATAGCAGGAGTTTATAACTTGGTAAGGAATACTCTTATGCTGTTTTTCTCCTCTGTTTACTAAATAAAGTGCTATTTACATTGATATATACTTTATATGGTAATACCTATTCACAGAAGCACTTAGGCGTAAAATTCATATAGTTATTACTTTCTGGCCATTAAATATAGCGAAACATATCTACACTCAATTATAAAGTGCAGAAGATAATAGTAATAGCAATTAGGGACTCGTATCTAATCTCTATAGAGCTTATATAACATGTCGACAGAAAGTGACCGATATGTAATTGGAAGTTGCACCACTTGCAGAACTCATATTCATCAAATAATTGCGATTTACAATTGCAAGCAGTTCACATACAGAAAACTACCGAAAGTTTTCTCTGTCTGTTAAAATGTATGATTTAAATTGTAGATCACTGCATACACTGTGTAGAATTCATAAAGTTTTATTTGTACTAATACTTGCTTTCTAGTGCATACTGTGTGAGACAGGCCCTTAAGCCATTTATGTACGACACAAAATATATCAGATACATCCACAACTATAGGTTTTGTTTGTAATTATCTTTCATCGCAATCGCAGCACTTTTCCTTGCATTTATCATAGTGCAGATTAGTGAATACAAAGAGATCAGTTTTATTGGTCAGTCTGTTTAGGACTGTAGTAAAATAATACATGCGTACTATGAATGCATAGAAAACTGCATTTTACATGAAAAATCTGTTTGTGCATTGCTTATGATTATTATGCTCACTAACTACTGCCGAAAGTAACAATGGAGTGTAAAAATTAAGAATTACATTAGTAATATTATTATTACCTTTACCCACATTATATTATTACTGTATTGTTGAAACTCTATTTGTAGTACATATTTTTATTAATCATCAACAATCCATTTTTATTACCCTACTGTAACACACTGCTGATAAAAATAAAACTTGGTACAGTATCATTGTGTTACTGCGTAAGTTAACATTCTGCAGACTGGATCATGGTAATCATGAATCACAATCACAAAAGGTACTACATATGAAATATGAACATTCTACAACTACATCGTGATTATTATCATTTGTACTTACATCAATGCAGATATAATGAGCTCTATATTATATTTAGCCTTTAATTCACTGATCTCACTTGAGCTCTTGACGGTAATAGAGATTACGTAGTGCGCTATAGTGTAGTCTCTGCTTTATCTTTTGGCATGACAGCTAAGTACAGAAACCATTCATTAATTGTTACTTGAATAACAGTGGTAGAATAAGGCGCAATCAACATATCTGGGAATAGCGCACTGAGCATTAATCTTCATTCAGTGCTCTCCTTGAACACCTAACTAGTTAGGCATTGTAAAACGTCTACAAGTCTATGTAGCTGCATCAACCATGCATCAATACTTGGCATGACATTAGCATCGTTTTTTATTCAATTGCATATTCATGGAAACTTATATCAACTGCATAACCAATCCAAAGTCACTTTTATTTTCATTTAGTCAAGGTACGTGCTAAGATCTACTGATAATGTGCTAATCTTTATGTGACTAGTAATTTGGTGTATTTCTCTAGTGATTTAAAAAAAAATTACAAGAAAATGGGCTCATATCTCCATTTATTACCCACTCGGTATACGCAATACTCAGTCCATACTCATAGATAAGGGCTTATGTACATAACTTGTGCCTAAAACTATTCCGATGTACCAACTTAAAAGTACTTTTTGAGATATACCTCTTCTTAACAAAAACTGATCAAATTACGAAGTATACATTCTGGTGTTTATCTTGATGCACGTGCATGCGTTGCTACCTATGTTCAGACTAGTATGAACATGCTTTAGTATTAAAGCATGATGGCTGACTGATTCTTGTGCTTGTATGTATGCCTATGCATTTTTGATAAGGAAGTTTGCGAACACCCAGGTATCTAATAATTTTTTTATCATTCACAGAGCTACATATACTAGATAAAAGCAAAATCTTCGACTTGAATAATAAGATTAAGCACCTAATTGTGAGTTCATTGTTAATTTTTGATGCTATCTTGTATCTTCCTAATACAATTACCAAAAGTAATTGGGGAAACTCTGTTTTTCTACTTCTGTTCTACGTAGCAGTCCACTAAATTTTTCATTCTTGTAAAGTTTGAGTAGCTACGAGATGCAGTATCGTAATGTATCATATCGTATGAGGTGCAGTGACGTAAGTATAGATATGTGGGCTATAGCTAACCTTTAATACACCTAGAAATAATATCTGTGCAGAAATTTTCGAAGATAGATCTGAGGAACAATAAGATCGATAGAGATACCTGAAGTCGCAAGGACAAAAGGGTCGACACGGTATATAGCATCTCATTTAATGGATTATCAATATATGATAGGCCTGAAAGGCACATGCAATCAAAATTTGACGTAACAAATGTATATCTAATATCTACCTATATCTGTTCATTTTGTTTAGCTAGTGCCTACGTAATCCACCTTTGTTAGAAGTTTTGTATTCATCATTTGTCTTTCATGTCTCGCGTTTAACATGTATATAGGTAGATGTGATAGACGTGAGTAATAAATATAGCATAGCATAATGGACCATAAGAGCCTACAGTATGACAAAAGATCTAAATTAAGCATCAATATAAGTATTCTTTGGCTGCACGAACGATAAATATATATGACTACATTCTATAGGCATCGTAAACTTAGCTAGGTTAGAGCGAGTGGCGGCCAGCCAAAGCGCGCAATTTTATGAATTTTAGGGCCACATTGGGGCGTAAGAAATATGTGTATTGCACTGAATTGCATGGCATTTATAGACAAATTTTAATTCAAGGGTCAATTGG
>JAAAYG020005825.1:0-27504 GCA_009936455.2 Tomocerus minor
TTGACCAAAATAATTACCGTAGAAAATCGAAACACACACACATGGACCTGGCGAATCATTATCCTATTATTAAGAATGGCAGTGATACCTTGTTTAAGTCTTTAGTGCATTAAAGTGCTCCCTACTAGGACATTTACTATATAGACAGTAAAAACTGATTGTTTGCCTTTCTTTAGCGCCTATTAACATGTTAGCACGAGAAATATAAATTCAAACTACCATATTAAATCTGACATCAATATTTATTTGAAGGTCTCGTTCAGTGACTATGCAGATCCTCACTCAGATAATGCAAATAAAGAAATCCCTAATGAAAAATGTGAGAACACATAAATAAAATATGAAAGAGAAAAAGATAGCACGTGATTTATCGTCATGTTTCTTTAGCACAATCTAATTCTTACAATGCCAAAGAGGCATTAGTGAATAGTAACGAGACTTTAAAAGGCTCTTATATCCACCTGCGAAAATAAATAGGATGGGCGTCTTATGTCGAAAAGAATGATGTAATTTAGGAAAAAACATTCCTTTTACCATAAAAACAGTCGTTTGCTTAGAAATGATAATTACCCACTGCAGTAACCAAAATGCACTTTCGTTATACATAGCAAATTCTATGCATATATATGCGTGCAGCATAATAACACACCAATTTGCATAACGGCATTTTCTAATGCTTTGTTTGTTTATTTAGCATGGATGAAGGCTTAATTCATCTGTGCACACAAAGAAACTGAGTCTGCTGCGAAATTTTTAAAAGAAAATATACAATGCACGTACTCTATTAACAAAAACTTATGCCAGAAAGCCATGTATTTCATACGCAGTTACACTTTAATTTTTCCGGTAGGCAACTGTCAAAATAATCTCTTCACTTTCTGCAAGATTTTATTTTTTAACCGATTAAGCCTTTTGGTCATTATTTCATTAAAAAGATGTCGTGCTAACTATAGCAACAAAGTACCACGTATGAATTCGGAAATACTAATATCATTTCTATTAATCTATATTAGATCTCTGTTGCAGTCAATCAGTTGCTTAGAGCATGTTTAACAAATTTTTATTTTTGTAAGGATTTAACAGCAAAAGTGAAATATGTGGAATTATGTAGTATTGAATTGTAATAGTACCTAAATTTTTGTAATGTTTGGTATTTGTAATAGTCTTTGGTCATTTGGTGCTCCTGTAACGATTTTATTACTTAAAAACCAGTAGCGGCATGCTTTTAATTAGAGCTAAATGTACTGCAGGGCTAGGTAATTGTTGTACTGCTGTCTGTGCTGTTCTACTATCGTGCTACTTCATTCTCTACTCAAAGGCTAGTAAACATGGCAGGCACATATCATTGTGCAGATACAGTAGGTTAAATAAAATATTAAAAATTATATTATAAACTGTATCTTTAGTTTAGGTAGTCCACGTATTACCACTTTTGATTCTGCCTACAAAAGATGCTTGTCTACGCTTTCCTTATCATTCTCACGCGAATCGGTCTGCATGGTTGTTGCACTTCGCACTTTCATTTGGACCATTTACAACTTTTCCATTAGAAATTCACATCGCTCTTATGGTTTAGATCAACTTGAAAGACTAACTCAATCAGCTCAACACAACCACCTCACATCACAAAGAACTCGTATACAGCAAAACCTCTTTATCAGAACAAAACAAAGCTTGATTTTTCTCCAACGGCATAATATAATCCACATACGCATTTATCCAGAGCCTGCAGGACATGAGAAACAAAAATACATTTTTGTATCATGCATGTCAGACTCATAATAATTCCAACATATCTTTTTAGAAGTTTTTAGAGATTTTTTTTACCTATATCTTTTTTTATCACATTTATAAAAGTCTTCATTCCAAAATTCGCATTTATTTCCTTTCGCCTTTTTAATTTTTGTGTTTAATTTGACTTTTCATCCTTTCTATGTCACTTTTTTGTGCAAAACAATAATATTTTCGGCCATATATGCAAAGCATGTGACATTTAAAAAATCCATATTTTGGTTTACATCGTATTTAGCAATTTTTCGAATGTATTTGTTAGCCGAATTTCAACATCACACCTATCTATTTTGAAAAAGATCTCTGCATATTGGATAATATGGAATAATTGATGTGGAAAGGAAAACTACGTATAATGAGATGTGTATCCATTATAACAGATGCTCTCATATTGAAAGTTTTGCTGTAATTCTATAATGGACTACGCAGGCTGGTGATGTATCTCCTTACCGTTTGCGTTTCCTTTGCCTATTGTGTTTTTTCAAGCATCATAAATTAAATCATGTACATAATTATTTAGTTCTTTAGACCGCTAAGGAGTAATTTAAATACAAGTAAGTACTTGCACACCGCACTTACACTGTTCTAGGTTAGCGCAATGCTCGAGGTCACGCTACTATATGATTTGATGGCTAAACAAAGAAGAAAATCGCATACTAATTTGTGTGGTGAAATACAAGAAAGGCAACAACATGCTATGAATGAATATGATAAACCAAGTCTTCAAACAGTTTAAAGATAAGTTATCTTCATTTATATGAGGATGAGTCTTTATCTCTTTGATATCAGATAAAGAAATAAAGGAGCTCTGTATTTATAGTATAAAGATTTTTACTCCAAGGAGTATGAATAGCTTAGAGATGTAGTCCAAAAAATTTACCGCCGTAGGAAATTTCACACACCTTTTATTTAACATATATCATTGCGAAGAATGAAGCTCTTTGAATTCTTCTAGAAGTCAGAATATGATGCCAGCAAATTAATAGCTATGATTTGTTAGCACGTAGCTATTAACTATGTCTACATTGCTTCAATCTGTCTTTGGATACCAGCTTTATCTGATAGCCATTTACTTTTATTATAATGAAATAATTGCCATTAACATGGCATTTTTATATAACAGTCACTATAAAGTATAAATAAATACCTACAGGATATCACTGTTTTCCTTTATGCCAGATTCGTATTACTGATTTTATTATCTATGTTATATTACTTAAAAATTTATGAGTGAATTGAAGACTGTTTTGTTTACTAATAGAAATGCATAAAAAGGGATCGGCTTTAAATAATTAAATGTGGCTGCGTCAACATATTTTTGTTTTGAAACTGCAATGTGCATCCTTATGCATTGTCTCATTTGAAACGCCTTAAATGCGGACTCGTTCTCGTTGTATGCATGCAGCTATTTTTCAAGAGTATAGCTAACATTTTTAATCTTGGCGGTGTTCATTAACCTCAGCACATGTTCGAGTGGGATTGTCCGCCTATAGGTAAATGGATTCTCTTGTAAGATTTGTGTTAAAAATCCTAGAATAGTGACAGGAAATAGTTCTTTTTGGTTTGCACTTATAAGGATATAAATTGATAGTATAGTGTAGGTGAATGTGAAGGAAAATGTCGACAAATCTCATGACATAAATTAACATGTAGTTGTGATAAGAGGATTATAAGGATAAGTACCTTGCTGAGGGTTTATCGATAAGAAAGGCAAGCTGCACTTTTGAAAGCTCAGAGCAGCAGCGACTTGCTTTGTATTTCTGCAAGTAAGTAGAGGAGTACATGGAGTTGTAGCTCCATTTGCTTTGCTATGGCATTATTGTAAGGTAGGCAGAAAGGTAGGAGCAGACTACGTGCAGGCGATTTGCAAAAGGTCAGGTTGAAGATAACGATGTTAGCAGGCAATAGAAATGTTACAATTTGCTCTGGCCATTGTTAGTTGGTACATAGGCGAGACGGTGAGAGTGATGTAGTAATAGAAGGAATACAAGAGTTCTGAACTATAAATGTTTAATGGTGTATTATTGGAGTGGCTGGCTTAGTACCATAACGGTACTAGGCACACTACTAGTAGACTGCAAACATACCAGCCACCGTGAAATACCTTTTCAAAATAGGAAGATTGTTATATTCCACGTATGCACATGTAGCTACACCAAACTACTACCTTTTTAATAAGGATGATTGTAGTCAGAGATTTAGTTCGGCTGATTATACGTGTTTATGTAGGCATAATATTACACGTGAACTGTAGCAGTAATAGGTAGAGCTCTGTCGGTAGGTGGATTTTATTGCTATGCAAGTTTGTAGGTACCTTTCTGCTATTAATATTATATCAAAAAGGTTTAACCCGTCTGGAGAGAGTTTTTCCTATGAAATACCTACACCAATTTTGTTCTTCTCTATTAGATTACTAAGATTACACTAATTTTACAATGCTCACTCTGTGCATTACCTAACTGTATCATATCTACCTAGTTGATAGAAGTATATACATACTAGTACGGAGCACAGCAGAGCCAATCTTGTGATAAATACAATCTTATACACTTGTAGCTATTCCTTTAAAAATTCGTTTTCTGCTCAGATACTAGCCTATTATATCAGTTTATTGAAAACCAAGTTTATTAATGACCCTATTGACAATTAGTTTCATACATAATAGCTCATTGATTGATTAGAATCATTAAAACTTGGGAGATTTCCAACTTGCAACTTTTTATCCACTCCTAGTAGTCTTTTGATTACTAATCCTAATTAGCGCATTGGATTATCTAACTATAAAAAACCCTTGCAATGATAGTTTGTCTCATTTTGCCTCCCACTGTGCAAGATAATTTGATAAATGTTCAGATGCGGTTATGTGGTCTCCATTCTCCATTATACACTAAACAATAGTTATGTACATTACCGTATTCGACTTCACTGTCATTGTCATGCAGTGCATTATTAAGCAGAATGGAATAATATGTAGGAATTAAGCCATGTAATCACATAGTAAGCTTTCCAAAAATAATAATGCATTTATTAATAGTCGTCCGTCAGTCTAATAGGCACAGATAAAAAAGCTCTGCACATGCAGATAGAAAGAGAGGACAGAAGAGTGAATAGTCGCAGAGCATGGACATGTGTGTTATTTCACAGATACTTAACACTCGTAGCGTCACGATAGTGTCATATAATGTCCAATTATCTACGATTCATGCTTCTAAGACTTCTTTATCTCTACGTGCAAGTGTGAAATAGCATTACAGCATGCAGTAGCTTAGACATTGGGCTATAATACAAGGAACTGCATTTGAAACAGATTACCAACAGACTGAATAATAATAGTATACATAATAGTACCTCGTTTTTAACGTTTCTGTCTTGGCAGTTTGTTTGCTTTCTGCAGGTTTTTTCTTTTTGGAGCGAGATACGGACAGAGCTAACTAGTACCATTATGACTGTTAAGTAAAACGTGTCTCGCCTGTGCTGACTGATTGCGAGCTGTACTATCTATGAAGATCGTTAGCCTTAGTATATTGTAGGGCTAAGAAAGTCTCTACTGCCACAATATTCAATAAGTCGACACTAACTGGTCATAAATGAATAATTTTCTTCTCATATGCCATGTAGATTAGCTAATTATAGATATAATGCCATTAAGAATAGGAAAGCCATTCGTGTGATCAAAAGCTGAGGAGATGAGTATGAAAAGGAGGAGGGAAAAAGACATTCTTACTCAGGAAGTGTTAAAAGTTATAGCAATTCGGAAGAAACACTGTTCATTCTGGCATTCCTACGAAACAGTCTCCATGTCTTGTATATGTGCTACTAAGACTAACTGAGACTAGTTATTACTAAGACTGCTTCGCTGTACCTGAGAGTACTTAGTTTTGACAAGTGTGGGAATAACACTTTCTACATTGTTTTCTGTTGACTTCAACACAAAGTGTTAATAACAGTTTCCGGATATTATAAAATGGTTCCGAGCTGTCAAGTATATTTAATTTAAATCTCATTATAAAGCATTGTTTGGCTATTTAAATTAATCGTACGATTATTAAAACATATTCTGACAAGGTACTTTTGTTTAATTAAATGAAATGGCTACTTCAAGAGACAAATGTGTCTATTTACGTTGACAAAAAGTCTCACACGAATTAAGACAAGTATCTCTCGCATACCACGAGGTGCATTCATAAATACCTTGCTAAATACATATTGCTGACTTTCATTAAAAATAATAATTAATGTTGTATGGCATGTGACCTCGTATTATGTGCCCTTTTGAAGTTATTAATTTTGTAATTAATTCAGTCACAAGTTTAACGTCATTCCAACGGCTATGGTGGGCTAGATACTCGATTAAGGTGTACTTGACCAGATTCTGTGAGACATATCATACTTCAACTTTGGGCGGTCCGGTTTGTGACGCCCTAACCTTCCAGTACTGTCGTGCATGAAAAAATCTCGTATAATATGTACTAATCGGCATAATTTGCGTACCATACGACAAGAATTTTAAAATTTTCCTATAAGGATTCTATATGCCGCCACATTCACTTTGCCGCCGTGGCGTTGAGTATGATTTCAAGAAAAGTTTTCCATACCAGATTCCAACAATTTGGAGAAAACGTGCAAAGCTACTAAAAATATCAAAAAATTAAAATTAAAAAAAACTCTAGGGTGCATGTTTCTGACTTTATACAACTTTGTTTTTCTAAATAGGCGATAAAAATGGAAATAAATTTTTTCAGTGCATTCCAAAAAGCCCCAATTTTTTTTCTACAGAACTTAATTTGTGAAAATGTTAAAACGTGCCTTCGAAAAATGAGCAGGTTTCAAAAATGTTTATTTCACTGTTCATTATTTAGCAGTTCTCTTTGAGTCAGGGCTTGAAAACATTTCAACCCCTCTTTAATGTGTAACTATTTGGCCCTATACTCTTAATTCAAATCATTATGAGATGGTAAACAAAAAGACTCGTTGCACCAATTGCAGTACCTACACTAAGTGTAAGTCATGTTAAATTGTAGCAAGATAAGCTAGGGCGGTTTTATAACAATTCTCAACTCCAATACTAAACATTAGATAGCCGTCTTATATTTAATTTACAGGGGGCATTAAACATTCACAGGTAGGCCTATAGCTGTATTATTAAAAGAACACAAAGAGAGTCAACAATGGGTGATGGATAAGAGAAAATTCTTCTTTTGTATCAGAATAATTGACTAAAAATTCCCTTGAAGTGTGAAAATCTATATGAAATGAAACTGCTTTCTTAGACTATGTTGTTTTGCCTGGCCTATTTTCTTCCACTGTGACTGTTTAACTCCTACTCCTTTGGTTGTTGGATAGAGTTGACTGACTAACTGAAACAGTAATTGATGGTTAAAGACTCTTTACAATTGCCTTTTCTTCAACTAACATTCAGTTTTGTTAGTCATTCCATCAGAATTTATCAAAGAATCAACCAGAGGCACAATGGCCACAAAATACTCAAAAGCCTTCATGTGCCGCAGCGCATTCTCATATGTATTTTCTCTTCGATTAAAAAAATATGAATTCGTTACGGCATTTTTCTTATTTTCATACTCAATAGTAAATAATACATTTTTGTGGAAGCCTTTCCAGTAAATATATAAAAAATGCAGGACTCTTCGCTCATGGGCATCAGTTGGCTAAACATACTTATAAAATTCTTTTAACTTGTCTCGCTTTAGACTGAGCATAAATTATTTACATTGTATTGTCTGGTTGAAAGGAATTCGTTTAAAAGTCGATCTAATAATATGCAAATGTCATGTCAGTTAAATTTTTTCTTCTAAAACTATTCACACTTCGCACAGCATTATACAATTCTGTATTACTGTATTAATTTTCCATCAATAGCTGATGTAAAGAAGATTTTATTCGCAATTTATAAATTATTATCGACGATACTGCTATAAGTAATGGAAAATAAGAACTAAGAAATGCCAAGCATGAAGCATGACGATTGCTATTTTATAAAAGTAATAACATAATCAGTTTTTTTAAATAATGGCTATAGATTTTCTTTCTTAGCTATAGGTTATTAAAAGGATATTTTATTATTAAATATGTGATGTTCGTCCGCTCGGAACTCAATCATCTTCTCTTATCTTCTATCATATCACAGCCGTTCAATCTTGCTCAGCTGCATTCTCTGACTGCAGATATTTTTTTGTAAATAATTATCAACTTTTCTTAATTTGCTTCTTCGGCTTAGGGATTAAGTTCATGCAACTTTGCACGCAATTGCAAATGAGCATGAAATGAACGACGGGTCTTTAGATTTTTGTGTAATCATATTAATTACATTACATGCAATTTTTTGAAGTTAAGTTTCCCTAGATCTGCCTATAGATTTCCGCGTAATATTATGTGTAAGGCAGGAATAATAAGAATTTCACGAGTATTTTTATCCGTAGCTGATTCAGATTCTTTTTCTATGAAAACTAGCGGGGAATTAACCAGGGTGACCTTTAGCAAGTACTTATATGTGAACGAATGTGGTTTTTCATTTTCCTTTTTACTGCAACATCAGAGCTTGTCGAGCTACATTTTATATGGTGGTATTATTAAAACTGATGTACTGCATGTCGACTGCCGCCGACTACTCTAACCTTTTCTTGCTCCTCCATGTGTTTTCCAACAAAACTTTTCTACACATAAATAATCTACATGCATTGCATTGTACATATAATAAACTTACATGTGCCACAATTTCATCGCTATAAAATATGATGCCTCATTATGTAGGTACATGAAAGTATTAGAACAAGATTTGTGTATGGCGCATGTAATTTTCTATCTGGTACACCAATATTGTGTTACATGTTGGCTGAATTTGGTCCAACTGTCAGTGTCAGTTAATGTGCTCCAATAATTTGAAAAATTTTGGGTATAAAGGATGCATGAAATACAGCGAAGGTTATTTTCTAGCATGAATTATTACACTATACCTGCAAGCAAATGAAAATCAAGAGTCATAAATTTTTACTCTGCCTAATCCAATTTTCCTAGACTTGTGTAATTAGTCCTGTGACATGACACACTATATTCTCTCAGTCTATTGCTCCTGGCTTCTTTTCTCTCACTCCGAAAATTTACTCAACTTCATTTTATTTTCTTTGATATAGTCCAACTTTTGTAACTTTTGACGGCTATGTGAATCCTATGGGTTTTCGTAGACATTGTTCGTATTGGACGTACTCCACGGGCAAAGTGCAGAATTATGTACTGATATGAATTATATACATGGCCATTACATTTACATGTCATGAATGAGGGATAATGACTTTGTTGGGTTTGGGCAATAAATGAGTCTGCCTCTCTGGAGTAGGTATCTCTAGTCCTGGAACATAGCCTCCAGTCTCTATGTATTTATCTAATTATCTGTTACTATAGCTTAGGTGTGGATGTCAGCATCACATAATAGCTGTGTTGTTTTTGCTGACATGAACATGACACGCAATCATAATCAACAAGTCGCCAAATGCATGGCTCAGCCAATTTAGTCTCCTCATTTTCCCTGATAATCTTAACTTACGGAATGCGTGTAATTCAGCCTCTTTGATGTGGATGGTCGGACAATGTTACAGTTATCATTACAGGCAATACGTAATTTATCTTCAATAGATTATACAGATCTCCGTTTGTTGGACACTTTAGAAAGAATGCGTAGCGATACGTGCAGATAATTTAATGGAGAAATTACTCGGCGATTACTAAATACCTTTATTTCCTCTGAATGGAGCTAGAAATGTTTTAAATCTTCTTTTTTATCATGTCAGAACAAGTAATTCGTATACATCATGATGAACCTTAACAATCATACATCATCAAATTATTGTTGGCAATCTAAATGGAAAAAAAGTTGTTTAAAATATTTATCATCATATCTGTCATAGCCCCATAGATGTCTATGAGTAAATAACAGATTTAAAAGTTTTAAGTATTATGAATGAATTATTTGTTGGTCATCCTATTTTTAGAAATGACTAGGTATTAAAACAATTAAGTATCAGTAACGTAGATTTAAACCGTTGGGTTTACTTGCCTGTAGCCTTGCGAATATTATTGCCATGCGTGAACCTGTTAAATGAAAGGTAAATTAAGCGTTATCTGTTTATTGATGGTGTGCTCATGAATAGAAGAGCTTTCGTATCTCATTGTCAGCTAAATTACCATGTCACACCTTCACATCTACTCAGCACTTATTCTGTCTTAACGTAAGCATGGAACGATGTTCAATTTAAATAGGCTGACATGGATTTTCCTGATAGCCAAATGCCAATGTACTTAAGGGATTACTGTACGTACAATCTGCATTTTTTAAATAATCCATTCATCATTCTCATAAAAACCCTCAAAGCAGATTGATAAACAACATCTTTCTGTCTGTACAAGCGTTGCAGATATTCTAATCTTCGGTAAGTAGGTACCAAGCACAAAGAATAATAAATAAAAATGAAAGAGAACAGTTTAAATCGAGAATGACGTACGAGACTGAGCATTGGCAGCAGCAGCCTAAAATGTTTAACACAATATTCTTCTGATCTTGGCAGGGATGAAAAACTTCTTTTTAATTTGCATTCTGTTATGGGGCTCCTAGTTTATTAGGTTCAGTGTCTAATATTTTATTTCCCGTGCAAGGTGGAAAATCTGGAAAATTACATCAAATTAAGACATACATAGGCATGTACACTATTGGCAACTAAAATGAATACATCTTGTCTTCTAAACAATTGCAAATTTTCACTCCAATGTTTATTACATTAGAATTTCGATTTGGTATCCCGGTATCCGTTTCTATGATTATGTAATACAATGAGATATATATTATTTATATATATAAATATATATTTTTGTGCATTTTGGGTACCTTTATAACTTTGTATCATCGTCCATTGGCTCCATGGGCATCAATTTATTATGATAAATATATATTTATAGTTTTCAAAACAACTATGATGGCTTTTGGGTCGAATTTAGGATTATTAAAGCTATTTATGTTAATATGCAAGCATGTTACTAACAAGTTGAAGATTTGTGTTTAAATTTCCATTTGTGCACCTCTGTAGTAGTAAAATATGATTAATGAGTATGTATTACACACATATCTTAACAAAGCTAATATAGTTGGCCTTCTGTTGTTTTTTTATCCACTAAATAATAAAATCATAAATTAACCGTTTGGCTTTGTGTCCCTTGTCTTAATGGTGTACATATGTAATAACTGTTAAATTGTTAGTGTAATGTAGTATCAATACCTAATCCCTGTAGTGTGTTTTGTTCATCTAGTGATTTTGTTTGATTATATTTTCGTTGCAGTATGGATGAAATAGCTTAATTGTACCAATTCCTCGCTGGATTCTGTGATTTTGTTGTATCTTTTGACATCAAAGCATTTTGATCGTCTTATTTTCCATGGATCTGATCAATTCTCAGGTATCTACAAAGCTATTACTGCTCCCATTCCCTATTAACAGAGTAAAATTGTGCATGAACAACAGTAATATCAGCAGGTAGCTGTGGATTTTTTAAAGGGTTTATTTTTGGATTTTTTTGTTTGATTGCTTCTTTGGGCACTAAAACCCTGTTTGTTATTATTTTGGAACGCTTCAATTTTTGCATTTTTTAAATTAAGTGTTGAAGTTAAGCATCTCTACAATTATCAATGGTTAATATATTATCTTTTTGAATTAATGGAGCATTGGGGCTATTAAAACATTATTATTGCAGTTTTACCGTTCCTTAATAGATTTTCCTATCATTTATTATTTTTTTTTAAACTTTTTTCCAACCACGAGCAAATGATAATAATGTGATTCGTACATTTTTGTGATGTTTCAGGAAATATTTACTATGATATAGGAATAACCCAAAAAGTTATGGTAATAATGTAAGATATTTGTTGGATTTCGCAGTTGGGATTCCGTGGAGTGCGGACATCAAAATTTAGACATATTTTCGGACAACCAGCTCGTAAAGAACTTTGCTACGACAATATAAAGATCACCAAAAATGCACACGATTGTAATTTCTGTGCCGTGAATCCTAAGTTCCTTGCAAGTAAGGCGTTAAAATGATATGGCACGATTCTTTAGTTTTATTTGTAAGATCTGCAAGATAATCATGAAATAAATCTGCAATAAATTCTTTTTTATTATTACAGTAGTCACGGAAGTTGCCGGTGGAGGATCGTTTCTAGTCTTACCTTTGGAAAAAGTAAGTGAATTTATTATTTTTTAATGTGCATTTCTCTATTGCAGTGCCAAGGGATGCAATTTGCACCTTTTGATGATATATGCATATAAAATTATGGAGCTGTTTTTATCTGCGAGTCGGTTGTTTGTGCTGAAATTATCGTGTGGTTATTTCCGTATATCGTGAGAGATATTTTCCTTATGGTGTCATATTACTTTTCACAGGTTGGTCGAATAGAATATCACAATGCGTACAAAGTAACAGGGCACGCTGGTCCGGTTTTAGATGTGAAATGGAATCCTTTCAATGATAATATAATTGCTTCATGCTCTGATGATGCGACAATAAAATTGTGGCATATCCAAGACGGTGGCCTGACGTCTAATCTTACAGACTGGCTAGTCGATCTAACTGGTCACAAAAGAAGAGTCGGTTTCATAGAATGGCATCCAACTGCAGAAAATATTCTCGCCAGCGTTGGATTCGATTACCTTGTAAGACAAATTCCTTTCACTCCTACCATTCACAATTCTACACTGGAGAATCTCCGGAATTTATATTACGACAATGCAATCCAAATGGCCTTAGTGTAAAGTATTTCGCAGTTGAGTAATTACATGTGCCAAATTTTAAGGTGGTGATATGGCATGTGAGCAAGGCGGAGTCTATCAATGTTATCGACTGTCATCAAGACATCATTTACAGCATATCCTTCAATCGTGAGGGCTCTCTACTGGCAACTACTTGCAAGGACAAGAAACTGCGCGTTATTGAACCTAGGTCAGGACGCGTGGTGAATGTAAGAAGATATTACTCTTAATTTCATCATACATAAATATATTACTCAATGTCCCTGGAAATGTATGGAATTTTAATGAAAGTGACACCACTGTTAGAATATATAATCCTTATAAATCTCAAATCCTACAAATTTTGTCCTTGTATTTAACTTATAGGTTTTATATATATATCACAAGCGATAAAAGACTTTTTTTTTAAAAGTGTCTTTAAATACTGCTTAATTTTCTAGTGGATATTTGAATACGTTATTAATGTGATGGTTTTTTTGTATGCAGGAGGGGATGTGCCATCTTGGGACAAAAGCAAGTAAAGTAGTGTTTCTGGGGGATAGTGAAAGACTGTTAACGACGGGATTCGCTCGTTACTCAGACAGACAATTTGCAATTTGGAACCAAAATGATTTATCTAAGCCGCTAATGATCGAAACGATTGATTCCTCGTCGGGTGTTTTATTTCCATATTACGACCATGACACAAGAGTTCTTTATTTGGCTGGCAAAGGAGATGGTAATATTCGCTACTACGAAATGGTGGACCATGCTCCTTGGGCCCACTACCTCAACCAATTCCTTTCGGGATCTCCTCAGGTAACCAACCACATGCACACACATCAAAATTGATTGGCTGTCAAAGAAAAGTCTGCCAAGTCATCTGCCTTATTTATTAATGCGTAGATGGGCAGAGAGCAATTTCTAAAGTAGAGTTTATGACATGATAATACGTCCGTAATTTTGGGAATGACATTTAGAGAGGACTGGGTTGGATGCCTAAAAGAGGATGCGAGGTTTTACGATGCGAGGTTGGACGATTTTACAAACTGCATGCGATCAAAGGACTTTGCGAGCCTATATCAATGATTGTTCCACGAAAGGTGATCCACTTTAGCAAATTAAAATTTAACGTCCTCTATTTATAGAACAATTACTTAATTTACTTTTGTTTTTCCCATGGTAGAGTGATCAGTTCCAAGAAGACATCTTCCCGGATACTGCAGCTCCGAATCCGGCGCTCACTGCTTTGGACTGGATTAAGGGCATTGACCGAGCACCTCTTCTGATCTCACTGCGCACAGGTAATTTATTTGTTTTTCACTTAACATGTTTCCATGTACACACTAATTACTTACATTTAATTCCACTCTATTATGTCATTCGTAGGAGTCGTCGTCAAGACTCATCGCCCGATTACTTATAAAGCTAATGATTTCAGCTCAGGAGCTCCTGATAGGAACAGTGAAAAGAAGTTTGCTTTTCTGGCTCAGGAAACTGTACCAGACTATAGGACCCTTGAGGTATGTTTTTCAGCAGAGCCAACTTTACTCTGTGGACATAGGAATTTATTTATTTTGTGCCTTCTCTACAGCTAATCCTAAAAGAGAGCCTTTTCTTCTCTCTAAAAGCCTAACTGTGAAATCGTTTTAAAGTGCTATACTCCAATCCTTGCTTTTTATGTGACTGAGACTTCGTATATGCTAATCTAAGGCTGGCTCTCTACAAATCACTGAAATCACACAAAAAAGTGGCTAATTTCCTAGGAAATTAATTCTCAAATTATTTCTAAATCTCAATTATCAATTATGCATGATCTAATAATAACTAAAATGTCAACAATAAATAAAATAATGAGATTTTGCATGTTGGCGAGCTTTTGTGTTGCATGTAACTCCAACTTTACGCTAGTTGCATGTTTGGTTGCGCAGGAAGAGGGTGCTTTTCAGATGGAGAGCGGAGGGGAGGATAGCGAGAGCATGAGTTGCGACGACCATGACAATGATGACGGCGACGAGAGTGACATCCGAGATGACGACGACAAGGACTACGAAGGTAGCGTCGACTTCGACAGCTACGACAGTGGCGTCAACACAGACCTGAGTCTGGGAACTGTGGCCGCAGACGCATCTCCTCCAATTTCTTCCAGATCCGCTTCCTCTAAAATTTTACAGCTCATTCAACTCTTGCAGCAAGAAGCTAACAAATATGACGTGGTAGTGATTAACCAAACTAAATTCATAACACATTTAATATTAATACTACTACCAACTGCTAACCCTGTTTTAGAGCTACAGCTATAATCAACAGCTATGTGTTCCTTCAACTAATAGAGGCTTTCCAGTAGACACTAAAGCCGTAAAGCATACGTTACATATCATTTTGACTTGAAACTTTCTTGATTTTGCTAATGAAACGCCAACTAACAATGCTTTGATTTTTGATGCTCCTATTCGTTTGCATAATTATTTATTTTTCGAGTTGCAAAATTTAACAAATGCCTTTGATTCTTTCACTTTTTGAAGATTTTCATTTTTTAATTGAACGTAATTAAGTGACTGCTTTCTCTACTCTTTCGTGATCAAGTCATAAAAAACTTGTGTTTAATGTGTTTCTGGAATGTCTTGGAATAAAAAAAAATTGTAGTGTTCCTATATAGAGAGAAAAAGGAATTGAGGGGTTGTTAAAGGTCATTACAACGTGCAATGAAAGTTTTTCTGCTTTTTAGGCCCGAGAGAAAGATACGAAGGAAAAGTGGGAAAAGACAAGAATGAATCAAGCAGTACAACAAAGGAAAGTCGCATCAATAATATCCCAGCTCCAAAACACTGGCTCAGCTCCGAATTTAGCATTAGCGAGTGTGGCTCCGAATGCAAAGCCAGAGACTAAACTGGAGAAAGAAAAGAGTTCTGAAATTGGGGAACTCAGTTCTGCCGATGATGTAAGCAAAGCCAAGCTTTATTTTTGAGCTATGCACTTGCACTAATTTCTTTCACTAGACATGAAAATCGCCTAATTTTATTTTATTTTGTGTTTTTTTGTTTTTAAAGTATCGGCGAGCGTACATGAGAAAATGCTTTGAAGTGGAAAGGCTACAGCTTATGGTTGCTGTGCGAGAGAAAAGAATACAAGAGTTGGAATCGCATATTGAGCTCTTGTCTGGTGGAAAACTTCCGCAACCGAGTTATGATAACGTGATAATGCAGCACAAATTTAGATCAGATATCGCAAAAGCTCTATAAAATTGCCTGTGTTAGATGATGTTAACATTTTCAAAGTTAACTGACTGCTTTCATGTTTAACTATTCAATACTGACTGTTGTTATTTTCTGTAGGGGAAATTCTGTTTTGTACACTGTACCAATTTTTTAAGTTCTTACGTAGTCAATTTTATTTTCTCTTATGTTCATTTTATTCCGTTCGACTCTCTTTAAAAAAGGCTGTGAAATTATTTACGGTTACTTTCCCTTGTTTTCTACATCTTTCACACGTATACACCTGTTATACTTACTGAGGAATAGAGGCAAGCACTTGATATCTATCTAGTCACTTTTTAGTGAGCTTTATCAGATTTACCTTTTACTCATGTAATTACCAATATTACCTAGACCAAAATGCTTTCATTTTTTAAATACATACATAATGTAATTACTCGGATTATAATTACTTAGCAAATCCATTGATCGAATTGCTTGAGAGAAATCATGTGAGTTTCAAATTCTATCTTGACCGTAGAGTAAATTCAATGACAATTGCATTTATCATCAGTGGATGATATTATTGCAGTGCAGGTTTCTTTATATTTTTTCTATTTGCGGAATAATGCGTTTCTGCTGAGGCTAAAAGTGTGTAGATAGTTTTTCTGTGTGTAAATGATGTAAACTTTCCGTTTTAATTGCTGCTCCAGTGGCTTCTTCTGATTACTCTGCAGTAGATCTTTCCTACAAAGACAAGTGTGGATACTTTACATGTAAAATATATATAATTATGAAAAAGTATTGTGTGAAATGATTGTTTCGCGTAGTTTTCGGTAGAAGGCATGGATTCTCGTCTTGTTTCGCTTTCACTCTGTTGATTGTTTCATAAATATATGTTGGTAAAATATATAAGTACCTATACTATTAGTTTACAATGATGCATGTTAGTATATTTAAATACTTATTGTACACCCTTTACATTACACTGTGAACATTCATTTACAATAAGTTTAATTTGGATTTACCATTTTTATTTCATGCATTGGTTGCTGTCAGCGTAAATGTTTTTATTCAATTTTGATTCTAAAATTGTTCCGCTCATTAACATACTTAGCTAAATAATAGTTGTTTACGATTATAGAAATATATTGTAAGTACATACAACAAGTAGTAGTAGTAAGAAATTGTTGCAGTAGCTTAGAAAACTTCACGGCTCCTTGGCTCTTTTTTCATACTTAACGGTTAATATTTTAAAAAGATGTATTGTATATATAAATAGATATTTAAATCCGTGTACTGTAAATGTCTAGAAGATATCGGCTATCTCACAACGAGACCAAATGTTGTGATAAAATTGTTAAGAATATTGAAAAAGAGGATTTTAGGAAAGGGGTAGCGTGAGAATGAGCACAAGATGATTACGAAGAAATGAAATGAAATATTAATACACATCAAACTACAATCATTGCATTTAGGAGAAGATAATTATAGCAATAAGAATGAAATGGAAAAGAACTTAAAGCATGTCAAATCCTCAATTAATGTTATAAAGCTGAATTGCTATGCAATTGTGCCTGAGTCGTGGGCTTCGTTGTCAAAACTAGCATTACTGCGACTGATGAAAATCTGACTCTGAAAGCAAAAACTCTTCACTCCGCACATTCATATTATAAATAGTTACTATTTCAGTAGCCTTATTACTAAAAACAATTAAATTTACAAAAAACACCGTACTGATATACAATCGCACTTATTGTGCTACTTCATGGTAAACGCCTTTAATCTTCCTAAAATAAATAACTCTGCTAATGCTCTGGCAAAAATGCTTAAATAAAATAACAGTTTATTCATTCTAGTTCTTCGAATCAGACACCAAGTGTTTTGGATCCAAATAGTTCTTACTCATCCTACTTTGCTTAAAAGTTTATCATTCCTCAAATCGCATTAATAGATATGTTAGTTATACAATCTTTGTGAATTGTATAGATTGTAGTTTAGAATCTAGAACCAATAGTATTACTAAATTGATTCCATTTCTTTTTCATTTGTAAATCGTTTCTTCATGTTGTTATAAAGCAATAAATTGAATCATAAAACCCAATCGTTTCACTTGCTATACTTTCCCTTCTTTATGCATATAAAAACGAAGCATTAATTGATAATTCCAATTAAATAATTTCAACTCATCCAACTGCTATGAAATATTATTACCGAATTTAATTCATTTTATCCGCCAACAATTAAAAATATATTTTAAGCTGACAATTCTATGAATAAGAATTAATAAATATTATCGTTACGAAGTTTGAAAGTAAAGCAGTTCTTTAATAACTATTCATCATCATATATTAGCTTGTATTTTCGGCTTAAAGATGATGCAAAGTTTTTTCACATTACCAACTAAATCTAATGTGGTCCATTAGCTAAACATACATAACTGCCTACTAATATTAATCTATTTGCAAGAGTTATATAATGATTTACGTATATTAATTGAGTCTATTCATCATTATTATTATTAAGACTTGTTATTAAGACTTGTTATCGTTTTGGCATACCCTAGTTAAAGATAGACGTTTACTTGTGGCGCAGAAAGCATCAAATGAATAGATGTCCTCGTTTTGACATTTTACTTCACATTGACCTCAAGATTATAGGAATGATACTAGGAAAATAAACCCAAAGGAACTGTGTACTAGGACATGCTGTAAAGTTTTCCACAATTCTTTTAATCTTAAATGTGTTAGGCGGATTTAGGTAGTTTATAATCAGTGACATTATGGAATAGTACTATTATAATGTGCTGAATGTGTAGATTGTCTATATCATCTTTGTACTTTTTTCAGTCAGCTAGTGGCATATGTGATGAAAGTATCTGAAAATATAATGTATGTATACATATCTTTTGGGAAAACATCGAAATGATTCTGATTTACAAAGTTCATGACGGTATAAAATATAAATTTACTTAGGCAATTCACAGTACTAAAGCTTATCGTATTGCAATGATGCGAATGAAGAGCACTTGTGAAATGAAAATCAAGCAATATTAAAATACATTAAATATTTTGTCGTTCAATGCTAAAATAACTACAATCACGCTACATTTATCAACGGAATTTCGTTAATTGAAAACCGGGTTTCATCGTTTTGTATATTTGTGAGACGGTTTATTTGTACACCCTTTATATGAACATAAATAAATAACATGGCATTTGGAAGGAGCTACAACCTACAATACTCTACTGCCCGGATTATAATTATTACATTTTATTTGTAAGTACCAAAAAACCCCACTCATATAATCTGTTGTTGGAATATCAGAAGTTTACATTTAAAAATCTCGAAGAGTCATAATCACAACAGACTTTGTTTCCCAATATATTAGATATTTATTTGTAATTATTAAATTAAATATCGTATATTATGTTGACGGTAATTAGTAATTGAGCGTTGCATACATCCTGTTAGGAAGATGCATGAAGAAAACATTGTAAAACGTAGTGTTTATATGAAGGTTTAAAAATTGTTTTGCTAAGCTTATATGTATTCGTTATAAATCTCTATAAGACACAGTTACATATGGCTAGTTGGCTAGCATCCCATATTATATATTATTATGTACGCATTGCAGTAAACATTGGTTTACTGAATGAAAGAAAAATCAAATTAAATTTCCATTGATTTTTATACAATAATATAATCTGGGATATCAGCGCTATTACATTATATTTTTATTATAAATATAGGAAATAGGAACACAAAGTACACATTTCTAAAGGTATAACCTGCATATCGTTTTAGGTATCTTATGTCATGTGGCTGTAGATATATATTATTTGAGACTTCATAAACAATGAGTTGTTTATGCTTTACTGTATCCATGATTCAATGACGCCGTTAGTTATCTTCGGCTTGTGCAATAGGAGCTCCGACTCCAGTCTATAACAAGCAAGTAAAACAATATTTGAAACTCAGATGAAATTGCATTAACAATCTACATGTACTACATGAATGGTTAATTGTGATTTTTTGTTTTTACTACAATGAGAATGGGTGCGCGCATTATTAATAAACAAACATAAATTCTTCAGAATTATTGAAAGAATATTTTCTAAGGTTCAATGTTAGAGTGCTGTAAATAAACTGAACAGTAAAAATATATGACACAACGTTGAAGGAAGTGACATAGCATGGAACAATAGGAAATCTAAATGAAGCTAAAAAAATATCAAAGAATTATTGCATCATATTGCCTTCGGGTTTTATAAATAGTGTATGTACTTTCTATTAATTTTGTTTCGCAATTTTTATCTCTGCATTTCAGGGGCACACTACTGTTTTCCATTTAGTACAAAAGTTTTCAATGAATAATAGGCTTAAAAACGGTATCAAAAACATTTTTTATATGATTTTCATTGTTTAAAAACAACCCATACTGACAAAATAAATTTTGTTTAAATTGGATTGAACGAGCAATGAATTAAATTGATGCCTACTTAATTTCAAATAAGTAACTGAATTAGAGACCGGTAAAAGTTTGGGTTTTTAAACACATAATTTTCTCTTTTGTCAATTTGCTGTTCCTCTTAGATAATACTGTACGCACAATTATGTATATATTTTTCATAATGTATATATTTTTCATCTACTGACTGCGCTTGAATGTAGGACGCAATATTATTTTTTATTATGTACCCAAATAGTTACTGACGCTTGTTTTCTACAAAACCTGAGATATGCGTAGATTGATTTAACCTGTTTACTAACATTATTGTTTATTTGTAAGCAAAACAAATGTACGGGGCAGCATACAATATCTAGTAAATTGTGGAATGAACTTACGAATGGTGTTCTCTCTCCATACTTGGACCAGAATGTAACGGTGCATTTGGTACTATGGCCCGTTTTCTGATCAAACATTTTGCAACTATTGAAAGGTGGACAGTAGAGATGAAGACTAACAGCAGGCTCAGAGTGACTTGGGTTTTCCACGCGATGAAGGCCAAGAGAATCTAATGACGCACAAACAAAAGTCAACTTTATTTTGTTTATTTCTTTTTACATAGCAATCATTTCTATTAGATTAGAAGTTAGACGTCATAGCTGTAAAGATTATTAATTGGTGGGACATCTTGTCAATTCTTTGTTGGCGTGTTTTAATTTACGATAATGGATAGCAATCCATTTACCTCCGTTGATTGTAAGAAATAATAGTTGAGGAGGGAGATTATATTTTGTGGAAATATTGCATTTCAAAAAATACATTAGTCCTCATTTGGTCGTAATAAAGATGACCAGTTCCATGAATATGTCTTGGGAAATGGGTATAACATCTTCAGGAAAGCGAAAAGCAATTCAGAAGCAAATAAAAGAAAAAAATGCAAATCGTATGAACTTACCATTGATATAACAAACGCCATTAGGTCCAATTGTAGTTCTGGACAGTTCCTGTAGACTGCTGTCTTCTCCTTCTTTTGGCCAAGCAAAGCGAACTTCCCTTAAGGAACCTTGAAGAATTTTCATGAAGCAATGGGCATCTGAGTGATCATGAACAGCGGAACCGTGTCCTTCTCCCCAACAAACAATCATCAGATTGAATTTACCATTTCCTTCATCAACTAGGTTTCTTGTGTACCTATGTTTTCATAATTCATTAATAATTCCACGCAATCAATATATGACTTTTTAATTAGATGTACAATAGAATTGAAAGGAAACAGTTTATAGGTTTCAAGCATTTCCAAAAAAATGCTGATACTCCGAAAAATTAAACCTCGGGCGTACTATAAGAAATCAAAGGCTTATCGAACTTGTATTATCGGGGGAAACAATGATGCAAAACACGTTCTTTGGAATTACAATTCAGTGCGTCTACAATATTGTGATGAATATTTATGAGAATGGGATCACTTTAAGAGTGTGCGTTCATAATAATGCCCTTCAAAATAGATATAATTAAAGTATTGTTGTGATGCATGCATGAACTAATTTGAATCTGAACACTGCGCAATAGTACCTGTTTTTAATAGGCCTATGGTAATCACCCCATCGCATCAGTACCTAAATGAGCGTACCCATTGTATTATTTTTGATATTCACTGAATTCTACTTTTATCGCTAAGTCGCATTAAGAGGCTACTATTCTTTACACTTATGACCTTAAGTCTGCCTGCAGCAGGACCAGCTATCCTTTTTCAACAGAGTGATACAGAGGGGTACAGGAAAGTGGAATGCTCTCTGAATGTAGTTTTGAAGACGGTTAATTCCAAAACGGTCGAACATTCTCGTTTGCATTTCATTCTATCTCTAGAGGTTCACTTTTCTACATCTTCTAAGAAGTGTATAGTCTACGGCTTTTTATTAAAACTTGATTTTATATTTCATACAGTAGAATAGAAATAAACTTTTCTGTTCTTTTATTCTATATTTTAGAGAGTAATAGCAATCAATATTTGTTTTAACTGCATGCAAATGAAAGCAATATTTAATGTATCATTTAAAAAAGAATAAGTAAAAAAATATTTTCCCTCTCTTTGATTGACCTTTATAGCTGCTTACTAGTATGCAAATTACATAGTAGACAACTTGTTCATTGAAGAGAAAATAGCATGGCCAATCTAATACTTTCCAATATTCTAGCTCAGTAAAAATTAAGGATAAATGTACTCAAAATTACACATATATAGATCAAGATGACAAATTGAAACTTAGATTGATCGATAGCATGGTTTCGACTGCGAAATCAAAAAATGGGAAGCTTTCTAATTTTTTTCATTGGAAAAAGTCAAAAACAAAAGGCCCAGTGGGTTGCATCGAAATTGGGAAATCAAAAAATGGAGTGGGAAATGAAACAATAAGCACAAAATTGTTATGTAATCACCGAAATAGCAACTTTTATCTTCAAATATACCTTTAAAACGTGCTTTTAGTTGGATTGGGTATCTATTCCTACATAATGTTGATACTTTATTACTATATTTTTTAACAGGTCATTAAGTTAAACTTGAATGTCATCTGAAATAGAGAATGCAGAATTCTTTTAGATATGAATTATGCTTTTAAAGTTTGTAAAAGTACGGTATTTTGACAATTATCATAAAGAAATTTCCCACTTTTCCCAGTGCCTATTAAAATGGGGATGGGAAACGGGAAAACCCGAAACTGTGGTCGATATTAATGAGTCGCATGCATGTAAACAATATTGCATGGAAAAGGACGACATACTTATAGTGCACAGAAATGCATAAAAGATGCTACATATAGTACATATATATGTCAACGGAATATTGATTAGTGTGTAAATGCTTAATATGTTTACAAGTAGTACAGAGTGCAGGTTTTAATTGTGCTGTAAGTATATGCCGTTAACTAGAGCGGTTTGGCAGTGGAAATGTGTGTCACTAATTTGCAAAGGAGCATTCTGTATTTTGTAAATTCAGAGATTTATGTGACTACTAAAAGAAAATCTATATTTTCTGCATTAAGGGCATTGAACTGAGTGAGTGAGTGAAAGAGCGTATTTGTGCTTTACCTGTATTGATCGAATTTGGCAAACTTTTTCCATTCTGCAGGATTACTTTTGTAGGCTCTCATCACGGCTTCAACATATTCAACGTTTATGTGATCACTTTCAAAAATTTCATAGAGATGAGATATCAGATCATCCAGAGATTCCACCACTGGGAATTTCCCTTTTTCCATGGTTGCTATTACAGGACTCATGATTAAAATATTAATGCAGCTATTAGTTAATGTAAATAGAAAGCACTATTGTTTGAAAATGTGGGCCAGTATTCTATTGTTATGGAGCACTGTAAAATTTCTATGGTCTTTGGCAATTTTGTCGAACTTGGCCGTATTCAAACTATCTGTTGAACAAAGATTGTTGGGCTTGCACGCTCGAGCTAAACTGATTGTGAATGGAGGACCGAGGAAGGTATAACTCCAAGAGTCCAATCGCAAGAGCTTATAAATGAGTATGGTCAGGGCAAAAGTGTAGCAGACAGTACTCGCAGAGTCTACAGTGACTGCTAGTGAATAGTCTCACATGCATTGTAAAATTGTAATGCTGCAGCAGTATCAGTTATATCAAAGTAAATTGAGAGAGTAGAAGGGACATGGAAAAGGAATGCTGCCGACTATAATTATAATATAATGGATAAGGAAAGGTCTTTCATCAGAATCCGAACATGCGTAAAAGCCCAGTCATTTACATGAGTTTAACTACTTGAAGGCATCTTCCACCCCTTTCAGATAATAATACTTAATTTTAGAGGCCAAAGGCCACTCTCCCTATTGCATCAGAATCAGAAGAATTATTTTCATGATTAATAGATAGTCCTTGAAAATAAAACAAAAACACACTTGACTGTTCAAGACGGAAGTACATTTTGTTTTTCTGGATTTAAGTTCTGAGTTTTGCTATGAAAAATGGGCGTTAGTAGTCTGATATTATTGAAATTTTAAATAGAAGAGTTAAATTTCTCCTTTGCCATTCCGACTTATTTTCTAAATATTTAAAAAATTGTACTACAAAATTTCAATGTTTAAATGATGTCAGAATCGAATATTCCCTGGTCAAAAATATTTTGTCTCGAAATATTACATTTTAAGCGATCATTGGAGTCAAATGAATATAATTACCTACGGCGAGTTATAGAATATACTATATAGTGACTAGTGTGTAATTACATAATAATAGCTAGGTATACTATAGCTTCCATAAATGTAACAATCTTTCCTCAATAGCTATCACGGACGAAAGTAGAGGAGAATTGGGAAGCATTTATTTTTATTACAATAAAAATACACATATAGTTGCATTTTGCATTGCGACTATTATTATTATTCAAATGTTCTGATGAATCTCCAGTTTGTGTAATATTGTAATGTACATGTAAACGATGAGACGCATATTACACTGGTCCTTGTAATTGTAATCACGAAAATGAAATTATTAGATAAGATTAAGATACATTTTAAAGACTTATTGCGCTTCAAAACTCGATGTTGCAATAGTTGGTGTTTGTGAACAACACTAGTAAGAGGTTTTTCTTCCTTAAACAGAATATCTAGTACAAAATCATTTAAGGAGTACTTGACAAGGTTCTGTGAAACATTATATCTTGCGAAAAGGATTTTAAAATTTTCCAATAAGGATGCTATATGTCGCTTTGCCACCGTAGCGTTGAATCTAAATTCAAAGGCAAAATTTTTCATCCTATAATTTCGACAGTTTGGGGACACGTACAAAGGGGCAAAAAATATCCAAAAAAATAAGGCATGAATTCTGACTTTTGCAACTTTGTCTTTCTAAATACACGATAAAAATCGAAATACATTTTTTCAATGCATTCCCCCCCCCCACTCCAAAAAACCCCTAATTATTTTTATAAAGAATTTAATTTCTGAAAATGTGCCCCGTGCCCTCGAAAAGCATGAGCAGATTTTAAAAATGTTTATTTCATTGCTCTGTTAAGTTGTTCTCTTTGAATCAGAGCTGGGATTCATGTCAACCCCTCCTTAATAATCAATAATTTATTGATTATTTCCAATCACGCTATCTTTCATGCATTGGCTTTTACAACTGCATGAAGATACGTAGGTAGGGACTTAGGGATGCTTTTCTACGTTGCATTTATAATTATGCTAACCAATACATCATTATTATTATATTTAATAATTTAGATCGCAAATGCAAATTGAAAAGAAGTTGCATGTAATTTAAGAATAGTACGCATCTGAAATCAATAAATAAAATGAAATTGATGACAATCGACCCTGAATTTGCATTAAGTGTAAGGCATTCTGTGTCTCTCGCAAACCAACTGGGAAAGACAGTTCTATAGTTTATGAAAACTTTGTCTTTGTCATTTAAATAGGGAAAATGGATCAATATGCTAAGTTTATGTACTATAGTACGACTTTCAGTTACAATGTTTTGTCTACATGGTGATGGCTAAGATGTTTCCATTAGCATTCTAATTAGCATTTTTAAGCCAAAACAACGGTATAGTGAGATGTTTCGTTCTAAGATTCAGTATTGTAACACTAACACTAATTGTACATGTTCTCAACCTCAATATATAGTCAGTTTCTGCTCATGACATCACGAAATTGAGATATTTTTGAGTTTGGGGGCATCAATAGGTAAAAAGAAATTCCTCGTGGCAAAGATATGTTGAGCAATAAAATGTAGCGTCAGCTACAGCTACTAGGACTTAAAAGGAAAACAGTATCGCATGACAGTTTGATAAGATTCAGATATTGTATCTGCTGCCCTAAGAGTATGAATTGCATCATTTGGCGGTTATTTGACATAGAATACTCCTGTCACAGCAGTGTTTTGTAATTTCACAATTATCAAGTTGAATGTCAAAAAATAAATTATCTAGGAAAGGAGTAGCAAGTCTAGGCAACGTGTAAAGATATGAAAAAAATGACGATATTATAATTTTGATTAAGGAAATCGAGGGTCAAGCCTTGAAATAATAATATGTCAAATATTTTACAACCATTATCAAGAAATGTTAAAAATTCCCTAATTTAATAAAGGCGTTTACTTTTGGTGAGGAAATGCTGCTGTTTCACTAGTTTGGACACATAATAGTGCTGTCGATGATTTTCACAAACAAATGAAAATTTTCTTGGTCCAATATATCCCAATAGTTTATACAACAGGGAAAGTACTGGAAAGGAAAAGATCAAGAAAGAAATGAGCATCTTGTACATAGCGCAAGTTATGAAACATATAGTTAAATATTATCAAAGTCACATTGGATTAATATTTGAGAAATAAGGAGATAAAAATCTTACATAGCAAAAAACGTATTTATAGGTATTCGGAATCTTCACAACCAAATCGTTACAACTTGTGTTAGTGACACTTTACAACCTGATAAAGCAGTTTTACAACCAAAGAAAGAAACTTTACAACTACATGTGGCAGTTAATATATGCACATATGCCCTAGTTGTAAAACTACCGCATGTAGTTGTGAAGTTTTACTCTCTGGTTGTTAAGCTTCAGTATCTGATTGTAAAGGGTCACTACTCCCAGTTGTAAAGATTTGGTTGTGAAAATTCCGAGATCCGTATTTATAATACTAAAAGAGCATTCGTTGGTGGCTTGATAGTTGCTATCTTTTCCTAATCCTTATTTCATGCAGATATTTTGATGATATTAAGCATTCAGCTTTAGTAATGCTTGTAAGACAGTCTATCTTTAAGTAATTTTCCGCTTCGTAATAAAAATATAATTGATATTTTTAATAGTCCAATGATATAATTGAATCATATTTATAAATTTGAGTGTATAGTAAAATTTTACTATATATATTGTCTATAATATATATTATTATTATATATATATATATATATATAAGGTATTAAAACATTCCATAAGCAATACCCTAGGGAAACAAGTAATTACTAAGGCAAGTCTTTATCTACATTATGTAACTATTAAGTATACGATAGAACTTATTAACATAAATTGTAATCCCCATCGCTTGGCTAGTGGTGATATTGTCTACTCACTGCCAATATGTTTATAGTATACTGGGACCGGCATCCCTATTATACACTATGAGCTGATTTCAACAATATTTTTGTATTTTAACAGGGTCTGGATTTGGATATTTACCTTTCGTCTTAAGGAGAGGTCTACACGATTTCGGAATATTATAAAATATGCGATGAAGTTTAAAAGTGAGGGTCCAAATAGAA
>JAAAYG020005836.1:0-27497 GCA_009936455.2 Tomocerus minor
AAACGAAACACAATATCAAAAAAACAACAGACAAATATTTAGAGAATAAAATTTTGAACACATTTTTCCTTTGAAAAATTTCCATAAAGCTATTCGTTTAGGAGGAGATACGATACGAATTGAAAAAATTGAAATTCCAATGTTAATCTCAAAATATGAAATTGGCGGGCTACAAATCTTTCCTTACTTAACAGATTTTGGAACATAAGCTACATACGAAATTACGTATATTTGACGGTACAGGTAGGTGGGTCACACACATAAGTCTCTTTATTCAGCAAGGGCTTAGCCAAGGCGCCTCGATCCCAATGGCTTCTCGCCCCCTTTGGGGGGCTCCCCCGACGGAGGGCTAGGACTCATGGGCTCGAGGCGCCTTGGGCAGTGATTGCAGTCTTTTATAGTGCATTTATAGTTGCTGAAAGAAAAGCGTACTGTTTCTTACGGCAGCTAAGTTTTTTAAAAACATTTTTCAAAATTTTGAAACTGTTGCTAGAAAAGGTCAATAAAAAGGGTTTACTCGTTGTTCGTAAGGGCATTGGATCTGAGGAGTTAAGTTCGCCTATTTCTTCAAACCCTAACTCGTCCAAATTCTGGAGTCAACTCTCCTCAACTCCACACACAGTACAACACCAAGCTGTATCAAACCGCCACCTTCTGAAGTCAAAATAAAGGGGGTCCCAAGCAGAGCACAAACCACCCCCCTGCCATGTATGCCGTCAAGTTCCTCCTCCTAATATTTGTGGGTAAATAAATGATCTTACCTAAGGGGGTAAACAACGTTTTCAACGATTGGTTCGTAACGCATTATTGATATTGATAAGAGATTATAGAAATATTAGGCTCTTACATTAAGCATCAAACTAACAATCCAATTGGTGTGATTCTCATCAAAATCGGACAAATATTCCAGGAGTTCACAGAAAAGTTCTGCGACAAGTTTAACATGTAAAGAGTAGGAAACCGTTTTGGTGCAAATTCCATGGATTGGAAACTTAAGGCAGCCTACGTATGTGCCCTCCTCCTCTCCCCTAAATTACATAACAACGAATATCTTATCAGCAATCGCATTTTACCCTTAAAAGAAAATGTCGAATTTTTAATTGTATATTGTTAGAGCCTAATATTTTAATAATCGAGCTAGGCTTATCAATAATGCGTTGCCACCCTTCGTTTAAAAATTTTTTCTCAACTCTCAATCCTTTGGGTACGACTGTTTATTTACACCCAACAACGTGGAGGGGGGACCTCACCGCTACGAGCAAATTGTGGGGGGACGGGGGTGATTGTTTTTGCTCTGCTCGGGACCCTCTTTGTTTTGACATTAGAGCGTGGGGTTTGAGGCAGCCTGGGACAACACAAAAAGAACCTACAAAGCATCAACATTTGGCTGGCTGCCGCCTGTCTATGTGCTATGCTGGATATAATATACGATTAGGTATAGTACACGACGACGATGCGATATTATAATAGGCAAAGAAGAGCCACAAAAAGAAGAGGAAGAGAGCCTGATCCGCAGCAGCAGCCCGACCCAGAGCGAGCCTTCTACTTGCTTGCCTTTTGGTTTGCTGCTTCCAGAAGAAGAAGAGTAGAATGAAGAGCAGAGCATAGACAAGCATACATAAACATGTACACGATGCACACACACACTACTACGAACTACTACTGTACGACAGAGTATACACCAGAGAACAAAACGAGAGAAGAAGCAATTCACGGTTCTTCACAACCATGCTAATGCTGTACTGCCTGTTTGCCCTGTACTACATTCTGCTATTTAGCTGCACCATAGCTATAGACATACTAAATAGTGTTATAGAGTAGTAATAGACGCGCACTATCGTATTCTCCCTGTGTTACGAGTTGAGCTTCCTTCAATCGCCAGATTTGACTGAAAATACATTAATATGTAGCGACAATTTTTCCCGCTAATTTCCTCCAAATGTATACTATCCATGTATTAAGGTACGACCAAAAAAAATTTTTTCATTGCGTGTCTCCTTATGGAAGTCTTTGAGCTGCACTGCCTGGACGTACCTACCTGTGTACTCACTATTTGTCAGTGCGCGCCACAAAATTTCTCTACCAATTTTGTGGTTGGCCCCGCTCCGAGAGCGGGGCTGATAAGCTGATTGGCCACCCACTTACGGCGAATTATTGTGGTCAACTATTTTAATAGAATTGCTTCTTCTTCTCACCACGAAGCGAGAAATTCATATTCTTTGGTATATACACTAAGTACTTCTCGAGCGAGCTATATGTTAGTGCCTATTACCACACATATTTACCTCTTCAGCTCTTCCTTGTAGTTCCTACTCATACTCATACTCCTATTACACAATAACACAATTACATTTTACACGAATATGTATCACGACTTGAAAACAACGTAGAGATGTGTACCTAAATCTTTAATGTTGTTTAACATTGCATTGTATCTTAAAATTATTCAACATTATTGAAATGAAAACGTGAAGTTCTTCGAGTTCTTCGGGGACGTGACAGAAAAACACGGTCTGTCGGCAGCCCAGACTTCTACAGCGCTTAAGTAACTACCCCCGTGTAGTACCACTGCCCTTCTGGAATTCACTAGTATATGAGCAGCTGATTTCAGTTTCGGCCGAGATATGGCACTGATTCCTCTCATCTCTTCAAAAGTTATCCCCCTGAAAATTATACCGTCGTCAGTATTCATATCATCAAGACTTTTGCCACGAAATAAAAGTACCCTGGGGGAACATTGTCGACACTTCGCTAGGAACAATAAGAATAACAAGATTATCTTTCGCTCTCTTTTCACGAGTTTTGCGAAGAGTATCCTAAGGAAGTCTTCGGTAGTGTCTGTAACCAATCTGAAGTACGGATATGGAAATTTGTTCAAGAATTTTAGATCCAGCCCTTATTACACCGCGAAGTGTAAGGTACATAGTTCGTCCCAACCTGAAAGTTCCCCGGGCCCGGAGAATAAAGACAAGGAGAGATGGCTGCCTTCAATTATGCCATTTCCTCCAGTGATGTGGCCAAGATTTGTCAACAGTGTTCGTAACTGGTTCTTCGTACATTTTGTCATAAAACCGTACTTTGACCGAGGATTCGATCTTTCGGAATTTGATCGTGGAGCTAGACAGGTACAATTGTTTTTTAAATCTGAGAAATCATTAATCTTATTATATAATACGTCTGCGATAATATATGTATAATAAAGTGATATAATAACGTATAATTTGATTTTAAGCAGTATAAAACATTTAAACTTTTGTGTCCAATTATGAAAAATGAAATAGCACAGTCCACACCAACAGTAAGCAATGGGGGCCGGTATTATCATTTATCGAGGACCTTCAGTTTCGTCCTTACCAGATCTTTATTATTACGGGAATTATGTAAAAAATGTTGTGATGGGCACAATGACTACCATGGCCGTATTGAGGGGGTGGCATTCCGGGAAAATGCCCCCCTCCCTCGACATGCGAGAAAAATAGGAAATTTTGGGAAAAATCCGCTAAATTTTCCGCGCTTCGCGCGAAAAGAGATACATTTCATCAATTTTTGGGTTAAAACCGCAAAATGTTTCGCAAATTGGAGAGTGCAACAATATTGTAATAAAATGTGTTTGGCTTTGCCCCCCCCCCGAAACTGAGTTCTGAATACGGCCATGATTACTAACGTACCTCGAATTCTTTTAGAGAGTACCAGGGCAGTGCAGTGATGGCATCGGGAATATCTTTAAAATCTTCGCAGCCATCTCCCATTCTCATGGAACTCTTAATGCGTGAAGATACTTGAGAATGAATACTATTAATACTAATACTTTTTTTACTCGAGGACCGAAAGTCACGATTTACGTGATTGGGGAAACTTTTAAGACGACTAGAAAAAATATCTCGCAAAGGCGAACCGAGATGTTGCGGGCCGCGGGCTTCAGTCAACCTGCCCAGGGGAGATTGGCCCTTTTTTCTGACGACCCTTCTTTTTCTCTGACGATAGAACCTTCGATTTCTCGGTTTCCTCGTGTAGGTCGTTATTGTCCTATATAATATGTTCCCGTGCAAACAAGGTGTTCGCAGGGCAGAAATGATAAATCCGCAAGGTAGAGACCGCAACCTTGCATATATTAGTATATCACTTGTGATAAATCCGCAACGCTTAATTTGTATGTATTTCGTTAGGTTAGGTTGCGCTTTTATCACTTGTGGTAAATCTGTTATTTAACTTACGGATTTATCACATGCATTTATGCCTTTTCAGACTAGGCTATATATGCATGGAAAAAGTGACCAATACAAAACCTTGTTCCTTTTGACTGTTATATGATTTTTTTGTAGGCAGTTTCATTCGTGTCTAATAAACTATCATCAGGCGAGTTTGGAGACTTGGAAGGTGTCGTCGATGCTTCAGCTTTGGAGGAAATCAAGAAAAGTGTTTCCACGTTTTCTTTATTTCAGCGAGATCTAATTAAAGTAGCAGTAGAGGATGTGTTCTTTTCGTTTCCCTACCAAATAGGAATCATAATTCCAGACCAACCGACTGAAACAGGTAAAAGATTAAAAAACGTGCACAAATTTTGTTTACTGTTTAAAAAAAATCTAAAAAAAATCCTAAAGCAGTAATGACAATAATGAAAAATGGAGTAGTGCACAGTTAAAATTAAGAAACCATTTTTTGTTGTATTTAGGTCACTATCTCGAGGGGGCATCGAAGCCACCACAAGTTCGCCATGTCGAAATAACAGTAGTGATGCATGTACTTCGGGGCTACTCAGAAAAACAAAAGGCTGAAGAATCAAGAAGTTTTGTTGAATTTATTCAAGACGATTCAACTAAGTATAATGTGATGGTATGCAACTACAGATTTTTTAGAGACTTTACTGAAGGGGTGAAAAACCCATCTTGGATAATTAACATGGTAAACCATTTCCTACCGGCGGATATCCAACGAATCCAAAAGCGCCAATAATTGCAGCAGTCTTGTGATGTTGTGAATACGGCGACCAGCCGGTTTACATCATGACGAGTGTAGCCACTAATCGGTGCCATAAAAAGACTTCGGTATGTATATTATTATAAATTATTACATGCGCTAACTTTTAAAGGAAAAAATTAATGCAATATGCTTACCAATTGCTAGTATTTTCCATTCAATTCATTGTTTGCCATACTTGACTTGTAAGAAATTTTTTAAAATGTCAATACTAAAATGTTGGCATCCGGTTAATGTGCAGACATCTGTCACGTTGTACGTCTTTGTGGACTGCGTTACATTTCTATTTAAGGTTATGAAATAGCTTGATTAATTGCAGATATGATTAGATGAGATGTAAGAGTCATAAATTCCTTAGAATTTAATAAATAAAATGTACATTTGATAGACTGGCACTTTTCTGCTAAATATAAATAACTATAACAAAAGAGTAAGTCCTGCTTCAATATACTGAAAAATATACCAAGTGCAAGTTATTTATGACTTGTCATGAAAAGAAATGGAATGTTTGTAGTAAGTACTGCATAAATGTCCAAATAAACCAATGCAAGGTACAACCTTAAATTTTCATAAAGAACCGTCTGATATTTTATTTATTAATAATAATTACTGTGTTGATTCTAAAATCATAAAGTATGTCATTTCATTCTTCATTTCATACATACAATACTCACTTCCACTCCTTTCCACACTAAAAACAGATAAGTCAGTAAGTATTATTGATTAGATAATATCTTTGACAAGCAGTTGTATTGTAATATTTTTGTTACGTTAGGGCATTTTACGTATATAAGTGACGGGGGCTGCTGCTCCGTGTTTGATTGATTATTCTTAAAATTCACAATACATTCCATTATACGTACTAAGTTGATATCTGCAATTATATTGGTAAACTGTTATTTTTGTGTCGCTTCAAGATTTCTTTCAAAGTTAGTAACTGACACGTAATATACTGGACCTAGAAGTATTGCTAAACACTATTGACAAATAGATAGACATAAAAAGTAGGTATGTAGGTAGGTAAAGTTAAGGCAGTCCTGTCCTACTACAATACAAATTACAATTACCTACTTTCTAGTGTTACACATTTACATTACAGTTATTCAAGCACTGTTTGTCGAACAAATGTTTTCCACAATCGCCAGCTGGATGTACACAATGCTCTATACGTTTACCCCAAATAGAAATATAGAAACTATTTCTAGTTACCTATACAAACAATCATGATTATATTTCAGCTATACAAAAATTCTTATGATATAGTGAATACCTGAATTGAACAACTTTGCAAATTATATTTAATTTAGTACCTCTTTACATTCTACAGGAATTTCAATAAATGCTACAGGTGGTGTATTAATTTCCATGTACTTTAGTATATATATAATGTCGGTAGTTGAAGAAAGTATATTTTTAAAATTGTGCTACGCCACATGTTCTGTTACCTTTAAAGTGTCATTGTTGCGAGAGTCATAAAATCTTTGCATTTTAAGTATTTTCATTGTTTTGTGGATATAGTGTATTAGTGAACTAGAGTAAACATCTGTATATTAATTTACTTTGATTAGCTACCTATTGAGAATGGAAATCTTAGGTTGATTTTTCACCGTCTACATGTACATACATGTGTGTACTATGAATTTAGTATATCTAGCATCGTCGTATGTACTAATTATTCACATTTCATTAATTTTACACATTTGCATCAAATATTCATATCTCAATTCACAGAGTAATAGAGCCTATATACTTACTGCAGTAATAATAGTATTATTACATATGGATACATACTTAATACTTCCTAGTCATAATAATAATATTCAGTATTTCGTGGTGTCTCAAAGTTTCATTATGTATATACCACTGTTACCATTACCACTTCCTTATTCAGCACTCCCTTATATACTGTAACTTTTACAATTTTTGCTTTTTTACTAAATTAAACTTTGTACAATTTTGTGAAAGGGACAGCATAAGAGCAAGAGTAGTATTAACTTGTATTGAACTATACACACATAACGCTGCTGTAGTAATTAATTGCACAATTAATCATTTGATTATATCTACTGCTATAAAAATGACTGACAGACAGTGATAGATGGAGAGATAGCATCTGCAAGGCTTTCGTCTATACACAAATATATTTAATGGAAATAAAGTGGAAACCCTTTGATTCTGCTCTTGTCCTAAGAAATCAAAAGTGAGTGCTTGAGCTGCATATTCGTAGCCAATATTACAAAAATCGTTAAATATCGCAAACAAGCATATGCCCACAATTAAGTAATGTATGTATCAATAATCTATTGCCAAAAAGCAGCCCTTTTCCGCAAGGTTGTCGTTACCTCCCGTTAAGAAGGTTGTCATTGTATAAATAAATTAGAATATTATTTAAGTTAATCTATAAGGATACGTATATATAAGTATACTGTCATTGTTTTCTGCAGTTGGGGGGGGGGTTGTCTTTGCCATTCAAGTCTGAAATATTTGTCTAAAAGTATATTTTAGTAAGTAGACACGTATTGATGATCCATCACTTCGGGGACTATTCGGTGGAACCTTAACTGACCTTATGAGCCAAGCCAAGCGAGAGTAGAGTAGGAAAGAATAGAAAGAGATGTCAACAAGTCAGCAGTCACCTAATAACTAATAACCAACTCTTTGTGACAGACAATACAATGGAAATGCGTACATAATCAATTAACCCACCTACGTCAAGAGTCACAGTCACTCACTGTGCATCGTCTTATACACTACATTTCTCTTTACTGGCATCTCTTTGTACATGTTATAGCTATGCTTGCTAAATCTTGCATAAATGCCTGTTATAATTAGTCCACAGTGCATATCATATCAAAACCATTGCCGTATTAGTGAAATGAAGGCGTGTAGCTAAGGTAAACTTCTCACGCTATAAATACATTTTGCTTATCCATGCAGATAGGACGAGATAGCACAGCTGAAATTGACACTTGACACAAACAAGCAAAATTTATTTAACTAGAAATTAAACCGAAATTAAGTCAAGAGAATTCCGTGTCAATCCATTAGGAATTTCTTTTCATACGATTTCTCGTATTCTTACACAACGCTCATTAACATTGCGCTTCTCTGTTTTATTTTCGACTGCGATGCGTGTGTGAAATTGACTATGATGCACGACATTGATACTTTCTGTCTGTATACACATAAATAAAAATATATACTCATTATTATAAAATGCTGAATGATCTGGAGTTTTAGGAGTAGAATTGCATGAGTGTGTTAGCTAGGACAGCTGATATTATTAGGGAGAAGTCGTTCTTGAGTTGCCTTCATTTATTCTAACAAAGAGTTGATTAAAGTAAATGGATAATTAATTATAAAGCGCCTTCTGTACAATAGAATTCAGGCAGACGCTACTATATTCTAAACTTTGTTCCTTCAATCATCTTGCAAATGTTTCTAGCCTAGCTTTTACATGATCTCCAATTTTACTACAATAAGTTGCTTTAAATAATATTTACTTCTAGCTAAAAGTTCCTACTTTACGTCCTTTTCACAACGTCAACATATCAGAACTTAATACAAATAAATAGCCTCGTTTAGTTTGCATGCACATTATTAATACAATGTCGACTCTTGTTTTCATGTTTACACGATTCATGTTCACTCATCTGCCAATACACATCCCTTTTCATATAATATATTTACTAGTACAGTACTATATTCTTGTATACGTACAACTAGGAGTGGCTACATAAGAAGCACATTAGTAAATTAGTACAATATAATTTATAAACTTCACTAAATATTTAAAGGCCGTTCTATGGTTGACTTTTGCTTTTGTCATTATCAATTCCCAGCTGTACATATACTTAAGTATAATATTATTATTATGTTTCTCAACATACATACGAATAAAAGTTTTCGTTACACAGCTGGTTAAAGGAACAACAGAGTGTTGCTTAAATGTACTTTGTGGCACCCGTTATTTTATTTTATATTCATTCATTTAGAAATTGTTTAATAAAGCCAGTGTAATGTTGAACAGCATTGTTGCAATTGGGGTAATCTTTCTATTCTGCACTGATGGTTATTTAAAGCAAAGATCGATATATAGGCAAAGTCCACAATCGATATACAAATATGTTTAATTGGACAGACGTAAATAATTACATCGGGTAATAATGCACATGCATCGAATATCAAAGAGTGTGCAAAGTTTGTAAGTGTAAATGAGAGTCTACACGTAAAAGTAATGTGCTAAGGGAAAATAATGTGGTCTGCTCTGTACATTTATGTAGCACACACACTGAAGGTGCACATCGTAGCAAAAGTTATGACAATAATTAATTGGGTAGTAAATGAATGATATTTATGAATTTAGGTTGCTCTTGTACTTAACAAATAAAGTCTGCATGAGTCAGGCAAGAACAATTCGTACTTTCTCTTGCGTATGCAAGCACCACAAGTACAAACATCCATGCAGAACACTAAGGACTGATTACAGAAACAATAATGTACGACTTGCATACATAAGTACCTACATGATCCAAAGCATTTTCTGTTAATAACAAGGAGAAATGAATGTCTAATCAGATTTTGTGTGCAGAAATAGAGAGCAGCAGGACTGCGTTGTTCTTTTATGAGTTAGATGATTTGTTTCGCCTTGCTTTATTAATGTCATTAGCCCGAGGGCATCACGTAACGAAACACGTAACGGTAGTGAGTTGTGACTGGAGGAAGTTTGCAGAATGTGTGACTTGCAATAATAACTTGATGTAGTACAGGGATATATTTATATTGTAGCTAATGTACATGTAAGTATGTACGTACATGACAACATCGCCCATTTTCATCAACAGTTTACTTCACACCACGAAGGAGCAGAACCAGAGCACGACACCCGACGCATTTCATCGATTATTCATTACGAATTGCAACTTTGTAATCAGTTAAGAATGTGCTATTTGTTTTACGTCTCAACTTACAATTGGAATAACGGAAAGCGCCACAGAATTAATAAATGTGTACCTGCTCTCCATTATGCTCATTAAGTAGGAGAACCAACCATTTCCCTATAACAGAGGTCAAACATGCAGTCACATAAATTATAGGGAAACTTAAATCTAAAAGCTTTGTAATTGTAATATGCCAAATGTCAATTACATAATAATCTGTTCTGTCACATCAAAATATTTTTGTACTACATGTTTAATACAACGCATAGTTAAGCAAAAGTTGGCTTTTGAAATTAAATTATTGAATTCTTACGATTAATGAGTCGTAGGATATTAATTCAGGTTCTCATAACTGATAATTTAGTGGAAAGGATATTTCATACTCGATTTCACTTTGCGCTAAAAATTATTACTATAATAAAAGAAATGGCAATTTGTGCGAGACTATTAGATTACCTGATTGCAAAACGGCAGCATGCCCTACATAGTTGACTCTGCCTAAAGATCTCTAAAATTGCCATTAATCATTGTAATACACAAGATTTAGGCACTCTCGCTCAGCAGGCACGTAGGCAAATAAATACAACCTTTCAGTTCAAATCAACGAAATAAATATTAACAGATGCCATTTTCGAGCTGACGAACATTTCGGCGACTACCTCTGCCAAAAGCTGCTCTATAAGAAGAACGTAAATAATGCACAAGTTGACAAGTCTTAAAATCCCGTATTACGCAACTGCTGAATTCTTGTGTACACTAATTTCCAACTTACGTCATCGGATTGTCACTTTACGAGGTCGTAGTTGGAGAACATGTCTAAACGGCAAAAATAAGGAAGCCTACTGTCCAGAACAAGAAAGACGTCTATTACAGAAGAGCGATATGCAGGGTGAATTATTAAATAGTTCTTGAGCATATTACAGCATTGTGCTACATAATCATTGCAACAAATGCGATTGTAAATACTATCTAGTCGAAAAGAAGTAAAAGTAGTAGTAGTAGGATCCTAGATATTATCTCCGATTATATTTCATGTCCATTCAATCCCCTAGCGGCCTTTTCTCCTCTTTATTCCATCAGAACATAAATATAGCCATACAGTCCTCCTTGAGGAGCATTGTGAGAGAATAGATAGTCAAATCTAAGAAATGGATAAAGCATTCCTGCTCTTCTCATTCTAACAGAAATATCTTTTCCAAAGGTAGACAAATATAGTGGATCAGTACTGAATGCAGAAGAGACAGGTTATCGCTTGGCTTTAGCTTCGTTCCTGACAGAAATTCGAGTGACTGGTCTGCCAGCAGAGTGGTTCAATCAACAACGTGTCAATATCTATTGGAACATGAGATGTGATTTAATTGAGACGATTATTGCATTATAAGGAAGGTGGGTGTGTGTGTTGCATTGTGTTTTTTGAGAATTAGTTTTGCTTGGCTTGGTTCACACAAATATTATTGATGCTAAGACACGCACTCTCAATATCCTATGACAGGGAACGAACTGCACACTAGATTAGATTTCAATTGTGGACACTTGCGTAACTAAAGTTTGGTGGATTGTAAATACATAGTAAGTACATGACATGAGGATGGAGCTGAGCGTTAGTTTGATTTAGAAACGAGGACAAGACAAGACAACCACAAACAAACAACAATCAGCGAGAACGGAACCGTCCAATTAATTCCCTTTCATTTACTGCACACACATTTAGACACGCTGCTTGCTATGCAAGTGCAAGTTTGGGGCGTATTAGGAGCTAAATATTTCAGAGCGATATGCTCATACATAATAGATGTGTGCTCTGCTCTGTATCGCCTTGCCTAGCTAAGACATTTCCCAACATGAACCAGTTCCTTTCCCAGTTCCCGTTTCTTGCCTTTAATTCCATTAGTCCATTCATTGTGGCTTGGCAGAAATGCAATTATGCATTTGAATAGGTAAGTAGAGATAGAGAGAGAGGCTTGACATATTTTTACATTAACTTCGCTTTCCTTTTCATCCCAATTCACTCACATCACAGTTTTTTGAAATATTTGTGAGAGCCACATTCTCAATTCATTAATTAGCAATTAGTTGCATATATTTGTACATAGACAGTAAACAGGAGCGCATCCTTTTCTTTCTTATCCCATTCGTTCCACTTTGAGGTTTTCCTATTCTCATGCCATTTCATTTCATGACATCCTGACGTCCAAACTTTTGTTGTGTCAGTCTCAGTGCCCCATTCAAGTTTCTCTTTCTCAACCCAGTCCCACGCTTCTCATGAGTATTTATCACAGCGCAATCAATGTAATCGTTCATAGATACTTTTCATACTTTTTATTTTTATTCCAGGCTCCTTTCCAATTTCAATCATTACTCCAATCCGACCAATTCTATTCCTGGAGGGCCTATAATAATAATAATAATATATCCTAATCTTACATACCTCTGTACTTATCATCAATCGGTTCAAATATAAAAACGGAACTAGAAAAGATTCATCAATATCAACTAGTACATAACATCTACATTTAAATACAATCTGCAACTAAATATGGGTGATAAATTATAATTATTATAAATTGTGTATATAGTAGTAGTATAGAGTAGTACTTAGTATAAACAAGTCTGTGGTTCAGTTAATATTTCCTTTGAAGAATAACAATTCATTCTCACATTATAGAAAAAACTAAAAAGTATAAGGAGAGCTGCAAGTTTCTTGTACTGATGAGATTTGAGTGAACGAGTTGAGTCTAGCTAGATGACAAGAAGTCTACTAACAATATATGATGGGAGTAGTGAATTGATCTCCTACAATCCTTTTGATTTACAACAACATCTCTTCATAAATATCTTAGATTAGGAATAGGCTTATCTACAGAAATATAAATATGAGTACAATTACAGAATACATAAGCTTAAACAGTAGAATACATAATAACAATGTCGTAGATGCCGACTTAGTCTATTTGGGATGATATTAAATATCGCTGCAATCGCATTACATTTCAATCAAACGTAAGTAAGGCAATACTCGCTATACACATACTAACTTAGAGTTCGCTTAATTCTAATGTGTATACATAATGTACGTCTACTAAAGGCTATTTTAGTGTCTTTATCAGAAAGCAGATCAGCAGCAGCCGTAACTTAATAAGATAGTCGTACTAGCTGCAGATTTGCATAAATAGTTGTGTACATATATTGCGTAACTTCCCTCGGAGCTTACATTGAAGATATATTGCTATATAATATTTATATGTATGCATATATATATATGTAAAACGTAAATGCAGTGATTTCGTGAACAACAAACATAAGACAACAGTGCGATGCGACACGACACGACGCAACACAAAACAAACAATAAAGTATTATGCAAAGCTAGCCTTAGTGCTAATATATAATGTAAGAAGGTTGCCATTAAATTCTCCGCTCTACATCTATGCCTCCCTACCAAAAAGGGCTACTAGGATATAATCGTATAAATATGTACTTAGTCAAACATTTGTGCAGTATTGTTCTGTTCTGAGTAGCAAAGTATAAAAAGGGCAACATCTACATACTTAACATTTTATCCTTGGCTCAGCTCAGACTTAACATAACATTAGAATACAATAAGAATATATTTCGACTACAAATAGCCAAGTAGAACTCAAACATAAACAACATAGCGAGCATAACTCAGACTAGAACAATTTGATTATATTATATATATTTATCCATATGAACTACAAAAACTGCATTTCTTGCTGCAACTGCAATTGCAAAAACAAGGAAAGGTACACAGGTGCCCTTCCTCGTCTTGTTACGTTATTAGAATTCCCTGCTTTATGGCTGTGCAATAAAGCCAGTACATAGCAGTCAACTGAATTTCACAAACGAGTGCCAATGCCACTGCAGGAAAGTCGCAACTCTCTGCTGTGCACCAGGAAAGTTAGTTGCAAGACAGAGTCCCACATTTCCCAAGATGCAAAATGCAAATGCATGTAGATATACATACGTAGGGTGAGGTGAGGCGTCAGCTTAATGTGCCACACTTACCCGTACGTAGCATAGTGAACATAGAAAGAGCATTTGTTGGTGTGGGCTCCGTCGCTGTCATGTCAGTTGCTACTCTTTACTGAATTACTTAGCTAGCGTGATACAATAATAATGAAAATGGGTTTGGCCTACCCATGCCAAGCAAACCAAGTCGAGCAAAAGGACTCCACTCTCTGTGGCATCCAAGCACACGTAAGTACGTAGGGATAACAAGAGCAAGTCGAGTCTGATTAAATTTAAATAAGATACAGCGTTTAATGTATGCCTGCACTGACATGATGCCTGGACTCTTCGTAGCATCTTTGTAGTAGTAACATTATTGCATCTGTTTTTGTTTACCTAGCTGCACACGATTAGTTCATTCTTAAGTGGAGCACTAGTAATCCTACAGAATATCTGTACAAGGAGAGCTACTGCGACTTGCGACTCAAACAGAGTGAGCAGCAGCAGCGTCGGAGGAGACGTCGAGTAGGGCAAGTGCACTCAAGGCAATAATATAAGACGCAGCAGCAGCGTTTGGCTCCGGCGACGAGGATATTGCATTGCAGGACTACTGTCAAAGATTGCACATTAATTGCTCTCCGTCCTTCTCACATGGGGAGTTGGATGCGACGGAGAGAAAGTCAAGAGTCTCACTTGTGAGAGAGAAAGGGGGACTCGGAATTCGGGTGGCTCATCTTCACACACGTCAGACAGAGCCTGTAGGTAAGTAGATGGCCAGGTCGAGTATAGTCCTTGTTGAGACCCATATGTGTCCTTAGTTAAGTATTCGTGCACATCGCCGAACGGAATGAGCCAAAGGCGGGGAGGGCGAGCGGGGGCGGGTGAGGGGCATTAAGTGAACTTGCGGTGTGGCAGACTTAATTGCTAACAGTATAGTTCCGTAAGTATTCGAGATATCATATGCATGTAATGTACATGTTGTGTAGAGTAGTAGCAGCTATTGTAGTCTTAATAGCCGCCCTAACTAATTCTCTGTGTGTGTAGTTGGTAGTAGGAGGTTGACGTTATCGTCTGACGATTCTTGTTTAATGGGTAGACTTTTGCTTCGTTTTGTTTGGTTACGTTGGGTTTGGTTTTGGTGAGAGGGATGTCTCCTAGCCAAGACGGAGGCACAGAGAGTCTGGAGCCTGGAGACGCCGCAAGTCACCGGATTCAGTCTTGTTCACCAACAGCAGGAGCCGGACAGAAGTTTCTCCTCGTTCTTCTGATCCATCCAAAATTACTTTACATTTGATTAGGAATGAGTGCGAGCGAAGGATGCGAGCAACATTCAACTTCTCATCTATAGATCAGCTAGCTTAGTTAGTTCTGTAGTTACTAATGTCTCTCAAGTAGTGTCCCACGTCTTTGGGATGGCGGATGACTCGACCGTCTCTTCCTCCTCCTCTCCGCATCAACCCTCCACGAGGAACGAGCGGAAAGAGAGGACAGCAATGAGGGGCCGACGAACAACTCCTCCCGCCATTACTAAATGTGCACAGCAGTTGCATTCTTTGGTAGCGGATGTCGGAACAGCCTCGGACCCCAGTGGTCCGGCCATTTCGTGAGTATAATGAGACTCAGTCAGGTGTGGCGAGTGTCGGTCGGCGGCTCAGAAGGAGTGAGGATGGGAGGAGAGCGTGCTGGAAGGGACTCTGTGTGCCTCGGCAGAGTGCGAGAGGGAGGAAGAGGAGTCGGAGGCGGGAAAGAGCGGAGAGCGAGACGTGACAGTCGTGGAGGAGTTCCTTGGCGGATATTAAGACACACTTCGAGACAATTAGAATCATAGATAAACTTTCTTGACGGAGCGAGCCGTGCCGTAGCCGTCGTTCATGGGCAGAGTGGCTTTGGCCTGTGCGGGCATTCGATGAGCTGTGCCGAAGCCGTCCAGGTGCATCCCCCCACCTGGTCGCAGACTCCCAAACGCATCCGGCCGCCCTCGGTTCAAATCCCCTTCGAATCTAAGATGACATTAATAAGTAAAACTCATCAAATTAACTTTTCACACTCAGCCAAATCCTCCCTAAGTCTCCTAACTATTTGTCAAATCAGAGGCAGGGCAGCTAACTACCTCACTCTCACTCATAACTGCCTGCCTCGCCACGTTCCGATGTTTCCCATTAGACATGTACCCTCCCTTCTGTCTTGTCTCCACTCACTGCACTGCACGCCTCACGAAGAAACACCTTGAACCTTCCCTAATTAATTATTAACAGTTGCAAATGTCTTCAAGGAATTAACCAATTGCAAAGCCGAGAGAATATTTAATGGCCTAGTCCTACTTCACTTCTCTGTTCGACGCTCTCCACGCTAACTAATTGATTTCTCTTTGGGATTCTACACGACCACTCTCCCTCGCTCACTACAGCAGCACTACCTTCTTCCTTCCTGTCTGCCTCCTCCGCCGCCGTCTTCTCCACCTTAACAAATTAATTAGCAAACTCATTCCGTCCAACTTCGCGTAGACAATCTCCTCCTCTCTATATAAATCGTTGGCGAGGAATAATCCTGCTCAGTAGATGCAAAATGCACGTGGGTCCTTAATTAATTATTCATTCTGGCTCAAGGAAAAAATAATCCTTTCAAAATTCATGTGCGCGTCCTCGTAGATCACGGTCCTTCACTCGGCATGATTAACTACGCTGACCTGTCTGCGTGGAGAAGGAAAGAAATGAGAATGATAACTGATGGATGGCTTTACCTGTACAGATCTCTCGTGTAGGGCTGTGCGAAATGGAACATGGTGGTCTCTTGATGGTTCATGTCAGGCTGGTGGTTCATGTTCATCGTATGGTTCATATTGGGTTGTGGTATGACAGCTGAGCTATTTTTGCCATCCAGCACCGGCTCCGCGTACGTTGCTTCCTCCTTCCCTTCCCCAACTAATCGCCTGCAATAACAAGAAAAACGGAGGCTCGTTACGTTTAGCTCTTGGCGTTCCCCGAGTCTTGACACTGAATCAGTGTGAGCTCCCGCATTAAGCAACTCTGCCTATCACTCGCGGAGTTGTTGTTGATACTCCAGGATGAAATGCCTTCTCACAGTCTCACCGTGTTAGGCCTTACAATAAGGATGGAAGGATGTATAGTTGGTAGGGAAGTGGAATGGAGGGATGGATGGAGATATGGCAAGGGTCATTAGACAGGGAAGATGGAACAACTGTCCCGCCCGCCTGCAGGAGCTTAGTGTAAGTGAAATGCTCGGCAGTCGACTCGACATCGACACCATCCATTTCCCTGGCATAATAGCAAAGCTGAAATAACTAATGGGGCATCATACGTGTTGATGTTGAGATTATGTCTTTGTTCGAAGTACTCGTAGTCCGTGTCCGGGTACGGAATGTTGTCGTGGTCTTTTCGGCATCTTTTGGCGCAGCCCCAGCCCGCGATGAATCCCAAGAGGACGGCCAGGACACAGCCAACGCCTACAGCGATCGACAGCGTCTCCGCCGTGTAAGAGTCCCGCCGAGGACCCACGACCACCGGCCCTTCGTTCACCACCTGCAACATAATCACCCACATTACTCATCGCTATTCCATCCACTCACATCCAATCCACAAAAACGCTCTCTCCCCTGCCAAAGAAAGATTCGGCGGTGATTGGGAAGCAACATGAGCCGACCACTGGAGTTCGGCTCATGGAGCGAGAGAGAGAGGTGCACTTATGTGCTGGAGTCGGATGAGAAGCGACTGGATGTGTCGCTTCGCCTCAGTTGGCAAACAACAAGAAAGTCATATCCATAAATAGTGTCAGTCAGAAAGTTAGGAATGTCGGAGGAGAGGATAGAGGATTGGACAGAGTCGTTAAAAGCTCTTACTTCTTTGGTAGTTTGTCCGTCATCCGTGAGGATGGTGATAGTTTGACTTCCAGTCGAGTCAACAGATTTCGAAGTACTTTTATGTTGCTCCGAAGGAATGGAGTTGGGCGTGAGGCTGGCTGCGGGCTTCGGACAGTCCGAGTGGTTCCCCGTCGATACGTTCTGCAAGTAATCTCGGCGAGAGATGGGCCGGTCCAAAGGAATCGGCACACACTTCAGCTCTCTCTTGTGCCAGGCACAGTACGGACTCTGCAGCGCCACGCAGTCACTGGACAATCATAAAAATCAACATCATCAACCCATCCACACATTTATGCCTCTCCATATTTTATGGAGCTCTCTCTCTGTCGCATATCTCTGGTTGCCTGTCGGGTATTTACCTACTCCCACTCTCTACTCAGTCTACTGTCCGCAGCTACCTTCCTCCTTCCCATACCACATAAAACAATACTCATTCTCAGCTCAGTTCAGAAAAAGCTATATAGGTAATCCAATTATCAGACAAACAAAACAAATTTGTTTCAACTCAATCTCTTTCCATTAGTCTAATGAAAATTTGATGATGGAGACTCATAAGGATCAAACGAGTCACGAAAGTCACGATTACGATGATATTTTACTCCGAATGAAACTTTATGCCGTGCCATTATTTCTGCAACCTTTATTCCTCCTTCCCTTTCCTTCTCTATCTAGACAACTCTCAGCTGCACATGTTACAGGTTTATAAACAACTCTTGACAGTCTACACAGCCGAACAAATAACTTTCCTATTTTGGATGTTCTTTCCAACCTGATTGCAGAAATTGAGCCCAAAATATACAAATATGGTTTTTAAAAACTAATAATAGTACAATTACTTGATATGCAAAAAAAACAATGACTGAATTGGCTTAGGACACTTAGACTTGGACTGTGCGAATAAAGTTCCTGTAACACGTTCACAAAAACAGTGTGACGTAGCTACATTTATTTAGCTTATAGGCTGTACACTATGGCAAAATTATATGGTATTTTCGCTAGCTAGGACAGATAGAAATTTTTGTGTGAGTGAAATTGGGTATACCGCAGGCGTTCGTGAATAGCGGTTTGCTAGGCTACCTGACGTGAATGAATTCCTCTAGATAAAGTAGGTAAGTAAGGTAGTAGCTGAGTATACATGAGTGACATTTTTACTCAAACTCTCAGTCATTACTGCATTGAGGACAAAGTAATTGAAGGAGGTGAGGTAGCTGATGAGCTGAGCCATGGAGCTGGCTTGGTCCTATATTGGAGTGTGTATCTGTAGAAGGAAGGGAGGAGGAGAATGCAGAGTCAAGTCAATTGTCCTGACACGACACCATAAATAAACATAAATTATAAGACGATCAGGCAGGACAGGACACGACCACAGAGCGGAGTCACGAACAGACTTCTTCCCTACGCCACACTCGTCCCAACTGTCTCAGTCAATATAATTTACGTGTACATTAGTTACATTTACACTACAAGCCGCTCTTTACTCTCATACGATCGGTCCCTGAACATAGAGATCTAAGAACAAGGTGACTGCCTCAGCAATTTATTATGTATTATTATATGGAGATGCGCTTAATGGACACGGCTCAGAGCTGAGGAGACAGAGAGAGAGGCTCTGGCTCCGACGTAACGACTTGTCATTTGGAGCGGAGGCTGATGCAGTGCGACTCACCTGCAGCTCTTAATTCTCGACGTAAAGCACTGGCGCACGTTCATCAGTTTCAGGTTCGTGTCGGAGCCGACGAGAATCTTCGGAGGACTTCCTCCCAAAAACAGCATCTCTCGAACGGGAGTCTTAAAAATTTGCATTTCTTGAATCAGCACACTCTTCACATTATCTCGCCCCACATTCACCATGCTCAGCACTTTGCCGTCATCTGAAAGAGCCAGAAATTAGTTTTAGCAACACTTGCACAACAACAGGATTGGCAGTGAGCGGGGAAGAGAGAGGAAGGAGGCTGCCAAGAACAACATCATCGGCCTAGCCTGCCCTCCACCACCAACCACCCCGGCCACCGCCGCTGCTCCCAACTGAACCTCATCCCATGCCATGCAACGCTCGACTTTCAATTACAGAGCACCTATTCAATTAACTTAACAGCCAGCATATCAATTACACACTCGTAATTAGTGCAAGATTAATCAAATAAAGCATTCTACACCCGCCGTCGCTCCTACTACACTCTAATTATAATTATCATCATTATTCTGATTTGCCCTCCATTCATTCGCCCGCTGGTCTACGGCCTCCACTTCCTCCGACGGCCAACAAACAACTCATGCCAACTTCAGCCGCCATTCCTCGCTCTCCTTCAATCTATTACACTGATTGCGAATTCCACAAATGGACGACTTCCACTGCCCTCCAGCTACTTACTTTTCCAACTTTTCCCTTCACAACTTCTCTCAGCAGTCCAGTCGGCTCCACAGCCACAAAACACACGTACAAATACAAAACTACGTCGTATGTAGTTAACAAAGTGCATGCCTACTTACATCCACATGAAGACTACAAATATTATTGCATCTATCGCCATATAGTAGAGGTTGCAGGATAAATCCATAGAGAAATGAAGAGGATGTGGGTTAGTAGATCCCATCAGGAAAAATAAGGCAGGTAGTATATACTGGCTGGTACAACTATGTTCGTGGGCAGTGGAGAGAATGATTTACCTGTTCCAAGAAAGATGACGTCATAAGACTGGCCATCAGGCGTCGTGGCATTGGTGTGCACGGAGATGGTGGTCATTCGATTAGACTGCATGGCTCGTGTCAGAACGGGTCTTCCTAGAATCGGCTGCACAGGCTCGTCCATCAAAGTGTGTCCTCCGACAAATATGTAGTACTGGTCTGGAAGTGTGGTTGAGTCATTGACGCACAGTCCGGGCCTCGGCTCAGGAACCTGAAAGTCATTTAGATTTAGATTTAGTTGCTTGTTTACAACGTGCCCTCCAGAGACCTCACTCCTGCCACACACACACACAGACAGAGGGCAAGGCAAAGAATGGCAGGGCAGGGCACCAGACAAAACGCCTGTAGATCCAACAACACTCAAAACTCATCACACAACTCCATTTACTTTCGAGTCGTCTGAGTGTAGAAGCCACTCCACCCAAACAGCCACCACCAACTCAAATACATAACAATGGAGTTCCTTTCTTTGGCCACACTACTGTCTTTTGTGGAAGGGAATGCACAATGGAGATCTCTGCAGAGCTATGTATATCTTTACAAACGAGTCCAGCATCCAGCATCGTTATTTAGTAGCAAGAGTGAGCCTGGTATTATCATGCCAAAAAACAGTACAATGAGCAGAGTTGGAATTGGAATGAGAGGAGCAAATTAAGCAAAATGCTCATTGGGATGTTGTGAGGGAGTTGTAAAAGGCGACCACAAGGAAATCGTTGGAAGGAGCAAGAGCTGTCTTGCCCCTTTTCACTCGCCTCCATCACATCCCCACTAAAAAGGCTCTAAAGAGCACAAAAACCATTATTACCTAAAAGTATCTCCACCTCACTTATTATTATATCCCTAGTTACATTTAGTGAGCACGGAGAAATTGGTGGGCACTGAAAGGCCTAGCCGTAGCACTCCTAGTAAAAAGCTACTCGCTAAGACGCCTACCAACCTACCTAAGGGGGATCTACATAGCTATATATATACACTAGTAGAAGATGGGGAAGCAACAAAGGAAGAGAGAGAGAGGAGGAGGAGGAGGCTATCTAAAGCAAAGGTAAACTTTAATTTTAATTAAGAGAAATGGGGCCATCATAGTCATTTGCCGTTAGCAGTTCTTGTCCTGCTTCCAGAGAAAGAGCGTCTAACTACGGACTAATGCACGGGAGGAGGAACTTAGCGAATGGTCCACGGAACATAAATAAAGTACAGGGCTTTAGTCTAACTGCACACAAAACACATCTCTGTTCATTCATATTAGGCTGTTGGAGTCTCCGGCTAGGACTACTTAGGGGCATTTACTCGTTCAACAACTGGAACGCTCCCTCTCCTCTCGCATGCCCTTCCACTCAAACTGCTCCGAGATAAGGAGTGGACGGGAGGGAAGCAAAGATGAGCTTCCTCCACTACATATTTACTTAATGCAGACAAGACAAGATACATTACATACATTACACTAAAGAACCTCGTCCTATTTACTCCAATCTTTCCCTCACCTTCCCTTCTCCTACTCAGTCACACTCGCAACTCCATGCTAACTACATGCGGATACGACTCCTCTCTCTTCCTACTGCGTCCAAGTAATAAAGGAAAGGTAACCTCGCTGGGGCAAAGCAAAAATACCATTAAATGATTATAAAACTCATCCATTTTAGTTACTAATACCCCAATACATCTCTAAATACGTTTCTGCTTCGGCTCCACTTTTGAGAAAATGAAAAAACAAAGATTTACACCAACGGTGAATAATGAGAATAATGAGTACAGGGAGAAGAGTGTTTGCGACACAAGGTTAGCGAACTTTGAATGCGGGGAGAGTTAAAAGTGAAAGCTGAGGTGAATGTGGCAGTTGAGAGAATTTAATTGTGGTGGTTACCTTTTCAGAAGGAACAGGAAGCCAGTGCATGTTGGCACTCTGTTGTGCTTTAAATCGGCCATCAAAGACGTCGAGGATGTCTCTCATCTTGAATGCGCAGACTGCAGAGCCGGTGATGCTGTTGGTGCCAGTGTTGAAGACGCCGTAGATGATTTCTGAGCCCAACTGCGAGACGGGGAGGAGGATAGACATGGCCTCTGCTCATAGCCAGCGAGAATGCATAAAGAGAATAGAAGTTAGGAGAGCCCTTGAGCTTATTAGAACTCTAAGTTGGGTTTAGTGTAGTGCACTGACACAGTTGCCTCCAATTTATAACTTTATAAGGCCACTAGGAAACTGCTAAGTACCTCATTGTCAGTATCTCCACATACAATATTAACAGAATCTCATGCACTTAACTTTCGTCGCAATATCCCGCTCTACTCAAATTACGGCACAATGGCTAATAACGTAGGTAAGTAATGGAAGATAGGGCATGGACCTGGTTGGGCGTATGGCGCTCGCTCCAGACAACCCACGCCACACACACACACATAGTCACACACACATTATGCTCACATGGACAGTGCAGATAAGTGGCGGAGTCCAGGCAGGCAGGGAAGGAAGAAGGACAGAGGGATAGAAGAAGGGCAATGGCATCTTCAGTAGATCATGTGAAGGAGAGAGGCATTTATAGGACATCACATCATCATAATGATAAGGTGAGTGACTCAGTGCAGACTCAACTGAATTCAAAAGATGGGATAAGAGAAGTGACTTAGTTGCCGGCGACAGAGCCACTCAACTCACTCACTCGTGCCCACGGCATCTCCCACTTCCACGCACTCAATGACTCCACTCTCTACAAATAGTTAAATATGGACACACATATCCTCCCTCAGCTTCACTCTCCATGTCCATGTACATACTCTCCAGCCATATAGACTCACGTCGTCGGCCAGGAGAAAAAGAAGAGCATAATGTCCGTATAAAGAAAGTGGAGAAAGGAACTGGATTCAATGCCGAAAATAAGTACAGAGTCCACTTACTACTCTCTGTCAAGACTTTCTCCTTTAGCTTCCTTGACAAAGACACTCTGACATGAATGCTGCACAACATCCGAGTATACACACATACTTTCTCCGACCATCCTCAAATGATATCAACAGTAGCCCTCCAAACAGAGTCTACTGCTAATAGAAATGCCATTCTGTACACTTAAATACAGTTTGGTGTAAACAGAGAGAAAGTATGTGTACATACATAGGAGTCTTTAGAGAAAAGACAGTGCATGGGTTAGACGGACACAGGGAGCAGTGGTGATATGTGTACATAAGTTAAGATTAGAGCAAGTCACTGTAGTCTGCGTACATCATGTCCTGCACAGTAGTGCTTGGGAGACAACTTGTATCTTATCAGGGAGTTAGTTATAGTGGAGAAAGCGAGTTTTTTTTTGGGAGAGACGAGGGAAAGGGCTTTATGGGTGTGAGAAGTGTAGGATTCATTCGAGAGTTGTTATTAGCCATTGTGTGGGATGGGAAGTGAAGTGAGTGTAGTGAACGTACGTATTTCATCGAAAGAGAAAGGGAATTCCCCCGGGATGGAGCAGTTGAGACGAGCTTTGAAAAAAGTTGTCCATTTATTCCGGGCGCTCCCACGAGGGAAACCTTTGTCACCTTTACAAACTCGGCCAACTCGGCTGTAGACTGCCTGCTCGCCAAATCGTCCGTTTGTTGCACGTTGTCAGGCAAGTGGATGGTGAAGTGTTGGGAGGAGACGCAGTCAGAGGACGGAAATGGAGCGGAGCAGAGCAGAGAGCGGGATCGGCGGACATCGGAGGAGGCAGGGCCGCAGCAAACAGGACCGAGAACAGAGAAAGCACCATTCATATAAATAAGCGCACTCATCTCATAAATCCACATTTAGAACTCTTCCCAGACTCTCATCATCATCCTGCCTGCCAACTACAAAGTCTAACAGCCTCCATCAGCAACTCATCAAACGACTACCCACCTCACCCAACTCACCCGGGCACTATAGCACCTAACCCAACTAATAACTAACCTTTCTCTCTCTCTCTCTTTTAGACCATATGTACTTGTGCGGCAATAATCTACCTTACTCACTTTCACTAACTACCACTTCTCTTCCTACTAGTTCCTACACATCCTCATTACATGCATCCTCTCTCTTGCACTATCTAGACACACCACAGCAACAATATCAGCAGAATCACAATTGTAGACTACACTGCTCTGAGTGTGTATGGCTGAAAAGTCGGTGGAAATGTTACGAGCTCCGCTAATGCATAATATTTTCTATCTATGGCTACTCCACTTCACTTATACACTTTTAATAACTAGCGAGTGAAAGTATATGACGTACTTAGCACAATTTATGTACACAATATTCTACTCAAGATATTCATTCTATATCTATAGAGAGAGAGAGAGAGAGAGAAAGATAAAATTATCTGCGCTCCTACTTATACAACACTAGTACCTTTGAAGCCAGAGTGTGCCAAACTGTATATCATACATTATTACGTTAATTAGGTACGCGTGCTGAACATTGCAATACATTACAATTTTTCTCCGCAAATTAGCAGACTTGTGGCTCCAAACGCCGCTCTACAACTGCCATCATAATTAATGCAATCCTAATTTATACATTGTACTATAACTAATTAACCAGTAATTTATGGTACTTGTTCCTAATAAAAGCTCTCTAGAACTTCCGAGTACTTTCTCCTCCACTTGGGATAGATCTATGATAATTACATGCATTCTAAAATCTAGTATATCTTCAAAATGAATGCAAAAACTTTAATTTACTGTGGGCAAAGAAATAAATGCAGGGAAATTGTCAAAAACAGAGATTTCCTTCATTAAAACGAACCAAATGTGTAACAAAAGCTACAAAACCCACTTTTACATGATATATCTACAAAAAATGGAGGTGCAATTACAGGACTAAATAATAGAGCAGTTGCTCTATCGATAAGAACGTGCCTTTTTAAACAGCATAGGAATGGGCTAACTGGGGAATGAACTAACTGGAGCAATAATTTATGGGAGTGAGCAACTATTTGTAAATAAAAAGAGAAAGTCAGGACAAGGATGTAGAGTTGGCTGGTGAAAGTTGCCACTTAGGGATTTCTACAGGGTATGCCTACACGAAGGGAAAGAGTGGTTGTGAGTGGAGTGTGGTGAGAGTGAAAGGAAACAGTTGCTCCGATGTAAGTCAGTGGAGTGATTGTTAAGCTGTATTCGAGGAGTAAAAGTAAAACTAAAGGTTGATGTTCTGTTTAGTTCGGTGTAGACAATTCCAGAAGAGGCAATAACAATATTATCTATATCGCCCACTAAAATATTCCCTTTTGACTTTTCATTAGCATTAGCTCGCTCCTTGACGTCGGCTTTGTCTCCGTCTCGGCTCATTTCCCTACTTCAATACTCCTATTTAGACAAGGCTATAAAGTTCATTCATAAATGCAATTAATTAGCAAGAGTTCTGGCTGCGGACTTGAGATAGCAATGAAAGAACATTTCATTTCTCTTTGACTTTTCACTCCTTCCTCCTTAGCTAGTTCTGCATTCACTTCATGTTACTATATTAACTAAGTTGACTTCTATATAATATATATATATGTATATATATATGTGTATTGCGTAACTATGAATAGCTCTACATATATTATTAGTCGAGTCGAGTCGAGTGAAGAGTCTTATAGCAATAATAATATTAATTCTTATATAGAGAATAGAGATGTCTGGAGAAAAGGAACGTACCTTGCCGCAATTGGTGAACTCCTCACTTGTTTCGCGGAAGTAGAAAAACACAAAATCCTCGTACTGCATAGAATTGACGAAATTCGGAGCTGAAAGAAGAAACAAGACGAGGAATAATGAAAAAGTGGAGATGGTTGTTAGAGTTGAGTGGAGTTCAGTTCAGTTCAGTTAATTCAAGGGAACTCGAGTTGGGAAAGTCTCATTACAGATTCCATTTGAGTTTATGATATGAGGAGACGCCTTAATCCATATTATGAGCAGTACTGCAATTTTAATTCAAAGTCTGCCTTCCTTTTAGCTGCATCACTGACTTCCCCCCTTCCAGCCAACTTCCAGCCGCACTCCGCACTACACCACTAAATTACATTCATCCACCGACCGAATACATATTATCACCACGAGCTATTACCCATACGCACTCACCAAACTCTCTTCAATCCCCGAGCTCTTATTTTTCACCATATGTAACTTCCTCCGTATTTAATGTATGTAGGAGAGCTCATAATAATATCTGCTACTGCTGCGAGAAGGACACAATATCATGTGCACACTTGCACTCCCTTGAATTGTTGGGTAATATATCGTGTAATATGAATTGAGTGCGGCAGTGGATGGAGGGGGTCTATATAGTCCATGGAACGAATTAAAGACAGTCAGGAAGAGGGAAGTCAGCAGTCAACTCAAAATAAAACCCTTCAGACTTAATTCTAATACTTGCATTATTGCATTGTGGAATTTATGATAAAAATCATTTGGAAGAGCCAGAGGGGCCACATCGTCACAGCAGACATCTGGGGAAATTTAAATTGCTTTCCACTCCTCGCCAACAACCATTTACACTAATGCTGGTTAAATAACCTGGGCTCTGCAAGGATTAGCATAAATAAATTCAAAGAGTGTGCATGAAGGAGTCGTCTGTCAAATGATAAATATGAGGCGAGGAGAATGGATGCTAATTCGACCACGAAATGAGAAAATGGTGATATAAAAACAAAGGAGAGCAGGAGGAGGAGGACAACAATACAAAGTTGATAGTGGAGTGTTCACTGAGTGTTCTACGATTAGATAGTTGCTTGCTGTATCAAGAGGCAGTCATTACCGTTGAGATACTTGAGATCATACTGAGGCGTCCTCAACGAGTCCCACCGGTGAATAAGCGGATCAACCTCCGCAAAGTCCGCTACAGTGCCCCCATAAACTTCCCCATCTGAAAACAAGAACATTTGAATCAAAGCTCTCTCCTTCCATTTACTTATATATACTTGATATTATTCCACGGCACACTAAGCCAAGTCACTTGACTCAGCCGAAGACGAAGACTAAACTACTCCACCACTCGCCCTCTGTAAGGGCTGGAACAAAGAATCGAGTTAGAATTCGAATATGGGTTGAATGATGAATTGAGTTGAAATTATGAC
>JAAAYG020005847.1:9377-27496 GCA_009936455.2 Tomocerus minor
ATAACAATCCGAAACAATGGTCTCCGATTACTTGAGTGTTACTTTAATATAATATATTATATTCACGGAATAATATACCTATATTATATATGTTATTGCATTCCGTCATATGATATCCCTTATGTTATTGCATTCCGTCATATGATATCCCTTATGTTGTTTCAGTTTCCATTTTTCAATCTCTGTTTGTCACACCAGTCGGCAGTCACAAGAAGCCTTATAAACTTGTGTAAAAAGTTATTGAATTGTCAAAACTTAATGACCATTTGCAATTGACTATCTGTGAAATAATGCGAAAATGTCTATACCATCGTATTGATTGGAAGTAAGCCGTATCTATACATGCTCTATTTATACAGGCCGATAACAATGAAATATGATAGAATATATCAGTGAAGCTGATAATCTCCGCATAATAATGCACAAAAGAGTGCATGCTGCCTTAGCCACAATTTTACTGTCTGTATACCTACTATTACAATGTACATAGGGAAGTATTAGGGCAATTTCGGTTGCGGTATAGTGTAGAATGACTAGGAAGAAATATTAGTAGGAGCATCAGATTAGCTGAAGAAATGGGAACTGTGTAGCAAGTAGGTATGAATATAAAGTGCATTCGAGGTGTAAAGTTTGTAAGAGAATGGAGAACGGAAATAAAGCCTAGTATCTGTGGACTAAAGAGGATTGTGCAAATGCAGAAGTGTCATCTTATCTAAATTGGTGCCGACAGCCAAGTTATTTTTGCTCTCTCACGATTTCCCTAGGGGAAAGAATCCAAGCAGATTTCTCACGCAAGGTCATAAATATGCTTCATGGCTCAATACATTATTGTCTAATTGTCAGGTGAGATTATCAATGGAATCAATTACATAGACTCCATATAAATAATGATTGATTCTCGATCAAACAGGACATTTATTTTGTCTATTTATAGACGATAATGGCTAATGAGCATTTAAGTGCAGGCATTTGTGTAAAAGTCGCGTGAAGAGTGAAGACACTTTTGGTAAATCAGTGACAAGCAGTAGTTGGAGTAAATGTACGCATGTAATATCAAGGAACCATAATACTATTTATAATGACGTATCAATATCTCTTATCTCATGTGAACTATGGGAATGCAGCTCTGATATGATGTCATTTTGGTTAACATTTTGATTTTAGAATCACGTGTAGCATGTATTTCCCAAGGTGAAGGTAGATATTTGCATGATAGTGAATTTGATAAAAAGAGACAGAGTGACATGACAGTAGGTAAACCGCTGTATTGATAATGAGATGTCTTTATTCGTGATAGGATTGTTAGTGGATAATGGTGATGTTTTGGTGGGCTGTAAAGAGGATCCGATGATGGTGCGTGTAATGATGTTGCTTTGTGAATGTACAGGTGAATCTGAAAGGAAATCAATTGGAGAATGTATCAGAATTTGCATTTTGGGGGTTGGAGGAGACAATGATGGAGATCGACATGTCAGAAAATAAATTGAAGACATTTCCTTTCACACCATTACGGAGACTGAGACTGCTGTCGTCGTTGAATTTGGCTTGGAATGAATTGAGCGACTTGTCAGTGCTCACATCATCATTGTCATCATTTACATCGACATCTCGGAGCAGGGCGGCATACGGGAGCAGCATAGGAGGCTCCGGCTCCTCTCCTGGCAGCTCCGCTAACTCTGCAAATGCAAACCTAGAGTGGCCATTGTTAAAGTACTTGAATTTGAATTCCAATTATCTGCGGAAATTGGACAAAGACACGTTCGCATCGATGGGGAACCTGCGAACGCTGTCGATTCACTTGAACTCGATCGAGCTGGTGGATGAGGACGCTTTCTCTTCACTGAAGGAGCTGGAGTCGATCGATTTGAGTCACAACAAGATTACCACGCTGGCAAGTGCAACATTTCACTACAATGCTCGGCTGGTAACGATTGACTTGAGCAATAACCACATGCATCATGTGGATGAGACGCTGTTCAACAATCTGGGAGAGTTGCAGGAGCTCTTCCTCAACGGCAACAATATTTTGCAACTGACATCTCCCACGTTCCTCGGCTCCCACAAAATCTCCATCATCTACCTGCAAGGGAATGCCATCAATTTGGTCCAGTCCGGGGTGTTCACACCTCTGCGGAATCTGACGGAGGTGCGCCTTAGTGACAATTTCCTGGTCGAGCTGCCTCAAGAGCTCTTCTTCCATAACGACAAACTCGCGTCACTTAGTTTAGATGGGAATCTGCTGCGGAAGGTGGTCCCCGGCAGTTTCCACAACTGCAAGGGCCTCCGTGAGCTCCGACTGCAAAACAATCAAATCACGGCAATCCCTTCGGGAGTGATTGACCCTCTGCTGCTGCTCGAAGAGCTGCACCTCGAAAATAATAAATTGACGCTAATCGAGGGGCTTGACTCTCTAAAGATGATAAGACACGTGAGTTTGTCACGAAACAGTCTGGAGACGGTGAGCATGTCGATTCTACCGGCGACAGAACTGTCTTCATTATCATTGGGACACAACGCTTTGCGAACCATTGAGGATGGTGCTTTTCTCAACCAAACGGGGTTGAATATCCTGTTCCTAGGAAATAATCGTTTGAGCCGTCTGGGCCCCAAGACGTTCTCCGGACTGAAAAGCTTAGAGCGTCTTTATTTACAGAAGAATAACATTACGTGGATCCATGGCGAGTGCTTCAGTAGTCAAACTAAAGCAATCCAATATATTGATTTGAGTTACAATTTCATAAAAACTATCAACCGCTCTGTTTTCTCGGGTTTGGCTTTTATCGAGGAAATAAATTTGTCTCATAACCAAATCACAAACCTGGAGGATGGCAGTTTTGCAAATCTGAGGAGTCTCCGCATTCTGGACTTGTCGTCGAACCGGCTGCAGACTTTGGACTACCCCATGACTTTCCATTTGAGTGGATTGGAAATACTGAAAATATGTTGCAATCTCCTGACTGAGTTTCAGATTTATGGTGGTGGTGGTGGCAGTTTCGGTTATAGTGCGGGGAGCAGCAGTGTGAGTAGTGGTGAGAAGTTCGGTGCTGCTCGTGGTGGCGGCATGAGCAACATGCCCTCAGGAGGGCAAATTGGATTGAAGGAATTAGATGTGCGTCAAAACCAGTTAACGGCCTCAGTGCTTCGTCAAATTGAGATGGCCCGATTGGAAGTGCTTCAAATCTCAGGGAATAATTTGACAGATTTAGACGAGACGATGTTGTTGGGCTTCCCGGTCCTCAGTTTTCTGGCCGCCGAAAAGGCTCACATAACGACGCTGCCGGTAAACCTTTTTCAAGGCAATCCCAATCTCGCTGTGATACGATTGAGTGACAATTCCCTCACTTTTATTCCTGACTTGGTTTTCACGCCCAATAGTGCTCCTAGTAATGCGAACGATGGGAACGCCAAGCCGGGTACAGATCTCCGTTCGAATATAAACTCGGCGAGCAGTAGCTCTTTGCCAAAATCGAATCCCACCCTAAGGGAACTCCATCTCAGACACAATAAACTTCGAGCCTGGCCCTACAAAGCCTTGGCAAATGCCACTTTCCTCGAGGTGTTGACTCTCTCAGGGAATCGCATCAATACATTGGACTTGAATCGAATTCGTCTCCCGCGACTCAAGCAGTTCGATATGAATGACAACGGACTCATCAAAATATCCGGTGTCTCCTTGACCAAGTCAATGCCGCTTCTCGAGGTGGCGGACTTCGGAGAAAACAACATTACCCGCGTCAGTGAGGGCTTCGTCAAAAACCTCTCATTAACACAAATCAACTTTGGCGGGAATTTACTCCAGAAAATCCCGTTCTCTTTCTCCGACAAACATGTGACCACTTCCTTTGTTCTGAACATGAGTGGGAACCCCCTGGTCAACTTCTACACTGAGAACCACCCAAGCATGAACTTCTCAGTGATGGACTTGTACCTCAGTGGGACGAATGTCAAAATGCTGACTAGTGAAGAGTTCAAAATTTACCCGAAACTTCATCGACTCGTGGTCAAGAAGAATCCCATTACAGCAATCCCGTCCAATGCTTTCACCAGCTTGACCCACTTGAATTTACTCGATCTCAGTGAGAATAATATTGACGATGTCAAGCACGAATCTTTTACTGGATTAGTTCAACTGAAATCCCTCAACCTCTCCCGCAATCGAATCAAGAGCTTGCCTTCCTTTCATCCACATCTTGCTGGCTTGCAGGTTTGTACAACTAACTACTTAAACTTTTTCCGCACTGGCTGTCCCTCCATCCGCTGGGAATCATCAGCCTATTCTTTCATTCAAAAACTATTCATTGTCATTCCACTTCAACTACCTCCCTCTCATTTCTATTTATCTTGTTTATCGGCAAACACTCTACAGAGCCTTTATATCCAATGCCCTATATAAAACAAGTTTTCCCAATTATAATTTGGTGTATGTTAGCAAATATTGCACATAAAATAAGTGCAGTGCAGAAAACCTCTCTCCGCAGTAGCACCGTAATATCCAGACTTTCAGTAGTGATATTCTTCCTTATTTCAGATGTCTTATATATTTTATTAGTATATATACCTAGCACAATAAGTAATTTTCACCTTTCAAATTTCTTCGTAGCAGTAGCAGGGAAAGTAGAATAGAAAAGTTGATAGGAAGGAATTTACAATAGCGTAGCATGTAAATAGAAAACTGAACTTTATTTCTTTCAATACCCATGCAAACAGAGTCTAAAGCATCTACGTACATATACATTGTGTAATCATTCACAATAACAACTCATTCGTCTTTTAGGTATTTTTGCTGCCGCATTGAGATTTTCCTGGTACAAATAATGAATGCCCCTGTTACAGTTCATCTTCATTGTGTTTCTAACATTTTGTATTCATTTTGACAGTAAAAAGGTTGAGGAAGTGCTTCTAACTTTTAACAATGTGCACATTTCCTTTTCCATTGTTATCGATTAGCGTTGAATGTTGTCTTGTCTTGTGGTACTTTCCGTCAAAGCAAAGCTTAAAGATAAGAGTAAAAGCTGTTTTGGGGATAATTCGACAATTTTAGCAGGAAAAGGAGCTACACACAAAAAATAGGAACATCCTTGCAGTAAATCGTGTTAGAGATTATACATTAAAGCTTAGAATTCTTTAGCACAACATCAAAATAAAAAATATGTAATTTGTCTAAGTAGACCCGCACCAATACGATTTAGCTTCTGCTTCAGCTTCTCGATTTAGAGCATGTTCTGTGCCTTAATAGCAAAGCTTGGGAATTTGTTTCTTTATTGCATGTATCTATACATCTTCTCTCTAAATGTCTTATTCAGCTTGTATTATTTGTGTGATACACATAGTGAGTACTTCTGTTATCTAGAGATCTCACACATTGACTTCCTTTAGTTCCTTTTCTTGGAACACAGTAAAAGTCCGTGCATGGTATGGAAACGTGCATATGTTTTAGCAGGATACGCAATACACATATGTGATCTTGGAGCAGAAGTTGGTAACTATGAATGGTATTAGTAAATCCATATGCTAGTAGTTGTGGTGTATGAAACGAATTTTTTATCAGCCTCAATTTTGATGTGCATGTGCTTAGGAAAGAATTGTGATTGTGTTGGTTGGGAATGTTACGAGTTTCCTCAGATCCGGAATTATTTTTTATGTTATGATCCAAGAGTTGAATGTTGCAGTGTGGAAAAATGAAAATATATCTACAACGACGGCACTTTAGTGCTTTAGGAGTGCACTACGTTGTATTGCATTCAGTAGGTATATATTGTGTGTCAGAAAATAAAGAAACCTCCACGTGCGAATCATATATCATCCTTCCAGAAAGCCATTTCTCTTATTCCTTTAGAGCTTCGTGCTAGTAACTTTGGTGCTTACTTAAATTCTCAAGTTGTAGACGTTTTAAATAGATTTGGAAAACATGTCCAGGCAGCTAGCCATCTGATACTGCAATTTGCTACGTCCTCCAATGACCTACTAAAGGGTAGGGCTACTCCCACAGATTGAATATATGTACGGAACGAAGTCATCTAGAAATAGAGGTTTAGTAATGAAAACATGATTCATAGACATTTTGTGTCCACAATGATTTGACTATCTGAAATTGCATGATTAGGATAATTATGGATGCAGTCTGTGAAAGGTATTCACAAAGGCTATCAAAAGGTCGTGGAGGAAGAGGCGTAGTTGAAGCTAATACCTTGTGGATTGTTGCCAAATAGAATGACACAGTTATTATTAGCCTTTATCTGCACTGGCACGTACTATGAATTAATTTGAATTCATCAGAGTTCCGTATTCGCTCAAAGGAGATGTCCAAATTACATAACATCCGTAGTGAATATTTGGATACATTGTTAATGGTAGGTCGGTAGCATTCCATAAAAGATGACTAAAGTAGCTAACATATTCTATTATTACTCTGATGAAGTACCTGTGCCAAAAAGTTGACCTGGTAAAAGTCGAGAGCTCTCCTCTCATCCATACTAAACGAAACCATGATTATAAAGACTGAAATATCATTAATGCTAAATAAGTTAACTATTCGTTAATAGGCAAAGCGTTGCCCCATGTCATTACACCAGCGAAATATTTCCGACACTAATCTGCTGCTGTTGTGCTTAGACGAAACGAGGCGCGCCCGGCTCAGACTCGACTGTAGCAAAAGCATTATACTCAAATTACGCGTAAATAATTTATTGTATGCATGCGACCGTATGTAGTTGCTATTACGTTTATTAGTAATGTTCTCTGAAAATAACACATTTGATATTTTGCTGTGTGCACTGTAGCTGTTCTATGCATCAGGACAACTCTCAACTTGGAATAATAATAAAATATAAGCTATTCTCCCTAATACTTCAGCAAAGACAGTTCAATTTTGATGCAGTGCATATAGACAGACACACGTTGCGAAAATTCATCTTTTGGCTGTGCGATTCCACCCGCCCTCATATATTAAATACGGAATTTACTAGCGTACTTACAATAAATGTAGATTTCTAATGTGTTTCTGTATGTAAATGTGAAGAAGTGTATGGGGCTAAATGGCTGGTTGATTTACATTGGGAATCCTATGGCTTCGTTTAGTATGAGCCATCCATTTTGTAGTAGGAGTCAAATTGGAACACTTTTCCTCTGCTAAGACTCCAAAGATAGGCAACAAAGTCGAGCCAACAAGATTTGGACTACCTACAGTGCCACTATCATAAATAAATTATACTTTCATTACCAGGTTTACATACACAGTCTCCAAGCTCTCGGTTTTTTGCTGCCTAGCGCAAATGAGTAAAATTCAGAGAATATTTCCGAGAGGATTGAGGAAATTCCCTTTTATGCAGTGACAGTGAAGACGATGACTTGGAGTGGAAAAGTTTGTATGAAGGCGGAATGTGTAAGAAGAAGTTGGTGTATTTACCATACTGATGCTGTAGAAGATGTAGTGGTTCTAAGTAATGGAAAGGAGCAAGAAAAATGAGAGTGGAGATGAAAATATGATGTGACTTCATAGTAGGATGGAAAAAGAAGACAACATCCTATATTGTATGCAGTTGTAGTTTTTCTAAAACCTGTTTTGGTTTCGGATCCTTTTCTTTTTTGTCGCTCTTTTCTAATACAAGAAGAAAGATGAGGAGAAAGTACTTGAACTTTCACTCGCCTTCTGTGCCTTAGTATACCGCTGTGTCTGCAGAGTTGTGTTGTGGCCTAAACAGAAAGCAGCTAGACGATGGCACTACCACATCTCCAATACATACTTTCCCATAATTTGACTTGGCTTACTTTCTCAAGCTTTTTATTCCGCATGATTGCACATGTACTTTATCTCACACATGCATGCACAGTTGCAGTTTACTTTCCCACACATACATATCATATCTCTCCGCCTAGCTTTGCATCGGCATTTTTACTTTCTCTCTTTATGAGACATTCTAATAGCTCTTCCCTTATTCATTCCAAACGGACATACTCCTAAACGTAAATATCATCATATAATAGATAACAGCCATCGCTCCTTCACGTTTGATAAGTAAGAAAGGAAGAAACCAAAAATATAAATATGCTGTCCGTTTGCTTTGACGTCGTTTACATTATCTACAGAATGTAAAAATATTTTCTTGTATTCTATGCTGGAGATGTAAGTAAAGTACATGAGTTGTTTTTGAAAGTTGGAATAGTTGCAGACACAGCTTTGCTAAGTGACCCACCCATCAGTCTTCTCTCTCTCCGTTTCTAATGAAGTTAGTTTTTGAATGTGGAGTATCCCGTTCAGTTTGATGTTAATGCTATTAAGTGACAGGAGTTGCTTACGGACGTATACAGCGTGTAAATAAGTGAAAATAATTTAGCAGAATGGAGAATGGAGACACTACATATAAAAGAGAAAATTGTCAGTTAGGTTCACATAAGTTAACTTAGGTAGAACTGAGCAAGTGTTGGACACATACTTTCCCTTCCTTTTTGTTGTTTTATGCGATGAATCATAAATGACGGAAGAGAGAAGACTGAGTGAAAGTACCAGAAAGAAAGTGTCCTTTAAGCTTTAAGAGGTAATGAATTTTATTCATTTACAGTCTCTGAAGTATAAGGACTCCAATGCATTCCTCTTCCCATTACTAGGCAGTGAAAATTTCTTCTCTTTGTATTTATTATTAAAACATCTCAAGTGGTAGCTGGAAAAGTAGAATCTACAGAGACAGAGAGAGACAGAGAGAGAGAAAGAGAGAGGAAAGCAAGTGAGGAGTAGTAAGTATCCTAACAGAAACTTGAATTTAAAGCAATGTCGTTTAGTCTGATAACAATGACTACTGGTGGTAGTTACTCGCCTACCTATCTACTTTACAACTCGTAACTCTAACTGTTTACCGTTATAGTAACAGCCGCCATGAATTTATCCAATTACTGTCTTGCCTTTTGTATCGAATGCGCGTACCTACATACTTTCTTCTACCTTAACTTTACTTGAGTTGAATTCAACTTTCCCGTCGCTTCGTTGACGTGCGCTAAAGAAGATTTACTTATTTAACTTCTTACTGGTGAGTGCTGCTGCCGACGATGTGTCCAAGTTAAAATTAGTAATGTTCCTCGAGAATGCTATGAATGTATTTATCAGCACAGTAAAAACCTTCTAGCAGAAGCTCCTGAATTCCCCGCTTCAAATTCCAAACTTCTGCATTATACCCTTTTCTATCGTCATTTATTTCCGTCTTAGATCATGCTCTTTCTTCAAAATTTAAGTAGATGCACAACTTGGAATGAGTTATGCGATATTATAGGTAATGTAGGTCAAAATGTCTACTAAAGTAGCAAATAGAATTGTTCCTCTGAAGTCTCACAACTCCGCGAGTTCCTCATACCTACGCTCGACTGGGAGAAGGAGGAAACCTTTATGAGATAGCTTCTCTCGGGAAACCGCACAATAAATTACACATTTCTTTCATCATTATAATATAAACGTAAAGCATAATTCCAAATATATTACTTTTAGAATCGACACACACAGAGAAAATTATTCTCTGACAGAAAATTACAAAATATTAATTATTTATTTTTGCATTTTGAATATACCTATACACATCTATACAAAAATCTAACTAAATCATAATGTACCAAGAGTACAATCAGAATCTTTAAAAGTCCCTTGTCCCTTGGAAGAAATTTTCAAAGAACATTATTATTGCCTAAAAATTAAGTTCTGTAGGGCCACATAAAATCTAAAGTTTTATAACAATTAAATATTGCATAAAGTTTCTTTTGCACTGTTATTATTGTGACAAACACTGTTATTATTGTGACAAAAACTCCACTTTAGTTAACTACTAACTATATATTGATTGCACTTTTGGCCTTTGGGTCTTGAATGCTTTGAATTTATTGATAGTCAAAGTAAGCTGTAAATGCAATATGGTATCTGCGAGTGTGTCATTAGAGCCGGTATAATACTATTAAGTATTCTCTTTTTGAAACAAGTATCATCTGCCTATATGCTCTCCATATTCCTTTCATCTACCTACAACTTTACAACTCTTTATTACTTCTTCCAGGTTACATGTTGTTTTTCTTTGTTGCGTTTTATGGGTATGTAATTTGATTTTCACGTTACGGTTTTCATCTGCTGTTTTAGCTTTAGTTTGAAGTAGAACGGAATCGAGTGGTTTTGGTTTTCTGGCATGAGGTTTAATTTTCATTTGTGCAAAAGTGCAAGCTAGAATAACACCAAACACAAATTCGAACGTTCATTCTTACAGCTACCTACTGTAAAGTACAAATCTACCATGGCTTCCCAATTCTGTACCTAGAGTAGGGCAAAGGAAGATTTACCTAACCTATTTACAAATACAGCCTACTCTTTTGCTTTGAAAACGCACATTGAAATGAATAGAATCTCCGCTAGCAAAATATGTAAATGCAGTAGTGACTATATACCAAAGAAGCCACAGGCGGCTGAGTGCAAAATACCTACCTCTTCCATTTTTACTTCCTACCTACGCATCCACGGGTAGAATAATAACACTGTGTAGGTTTAGATTGTGTATACGAAGACTTCGTTACATTCCCTATACATATTCTGATAATAGTATATGTGCTCAATCGATATGTAAACAATTATTTACTACAGGATTATTGTTAGATCAATAATTTGTCTTCCAATGGTATTAAATACAATGTAATCTACGTATATAATATATTGTAAATATAAAGATGCAAGGTATACTGACGATGAGGAAGGAACAAACGCATCTGTCTTTAGATTTTTTTTGTTATTTATAAAAAGGAGACATAAAATACGATATAAGCAATTCTTGTGTGGTACAACTGTGCCATGAATTGATTAAAGAATGATTTATCAAAGTTTGTTGCAACGTTTTAAAATTCCAGTGCTTTGATTTCATCATTTCATGTCATCATTGACAGAATAAATAGTATTACGGCTTCTTCACAATGAGGTGCACATTGAACCAGCAGTCACAGTTTGCAGTTTTAATTAAATTTTGTATGAGTGCTAAAACAGGGAATAGGGTCCTAAAATGTAGAAAAACTTGACAGCTTTAATTAAAGGTCTCCATCAAGACTCTCATTAAAATAAAAAGATGAAATGATGGTACTTGAGCTATGAAATGAGTTCACGATTTGTAACAGAAATGATTGCTGCTTGATATAACTGAAAGATATACATAGACACTTGGATTCAATGTTCGTACTAGCTTCGCTTGTCTATTATTTATTGTCCATGTTCAACTGGCTCTTTGGTATTATATTTTTTACACATTCTTTACCGTCACATGTAAGTAAGATCTAAGCAATAATACTTTTTATTATGGTCTTTGATTTTTTAAAGTGTTGTTGCTTTCAGTTTTTACCTCTCTTTGTACCCAATGTCATTGTGTGAATCTGGACTAATGTAAACTGTCTTAATAGTCTCAAGGTAACTGTGATACAGGCGTAAATGTAGGTCAATACTGATGGTCAACTATTTTCTGTATTATAATCTTGTGTCAAAGCATTACTTCTTTAGTGATATCTTTTGCTCAACTAGATACTTGTAGACTTCAGCTATGAACTGAGAGTAAAGAAAAAGTATTTCTAGATATTATTAATCTATTCGAATTGTTTTTTCCTTCATATACCAGTAAGCCACAAGCTCCGAAGAGTAAAACAAAAGTAAGATCTAGTGTTCTATTAAAGGAATGTTGAAAGTGAACACAAGGAGAGTGAATTTATTGGAGTGACAATGAAGGAGAGTTGGGGAATCAAGATTAATGTAATGTATTTAGTTAGTGACAGATTTGGATATGAGAATATAACTCAAGAGTGAAATGTGGGAATAATCTTTTTGTTTGGTTGAATTCGATAAGGATTTGGACCTCTCATATAATCAATTATCGGTTCTGAACCCGGAAGTCTTCGTCAACCTTGTGTCTCTGGTGTCACTCCGACTTGGGGACAACTGGCTCAAAGGTCTTCCAACGGATCTGTTCGGCCCCTTAGCTCGACTTAGTGTTCTGGATGTCAGCAGAAATGAAATCGAGTCGATTCCAATCATGGTTCTGCGGCAGCTGGAAATAAGAATTTCTACTCTTCGTCTAGAAGGTAAATGAACTTCCCATTCTTCTCTCCTCTCTAGCATCATCGTCCCCGCCGCCATGCTCAACTCTTTTTATTCCAGCCGACTGCCTCGGCCTCATCTATGCAAATTCCCGTCTAGTCAATTATAGAATTATTAGTTCCCAATTAATTATACACATGGCATCCACAGCTGAATACTAAAATCAAGAGCAGAGCTGCCCGACAAAATTTAATTCTCGTGAAAGTCGAGGAACGAAATTGAGGAACCGTTGTCTATTTGGCTAAAAAATATTTTGTCTCGCGATCCAATATTGAAATAAGACTTGCACCCATGTCTACAACGAAAATATTTACGTCATATTAAATGTAGGTACTATTCTTTCCCATGCTGTCTCCACCTACTAAGGAATGTAGAAATGAGGGAGTGAAAGTCTTATAATGTCGTATCTGCCATGTACTAATAGGACATGAACCTATTTGCCATAACTAGCTTAACAAGAATCGTCGCATCAGTAGTCATATAGCATAGTCAGTATTGCTTACATGTAGTCCATAGTCCTAGCTTGATGTATCCTGAAATGGAGTCGGAGAAGGTTGGGAAAGATATTTGAATCCTCTTCTCATCATCAGTTGCATTACAGACTTAGAGAGATTACAGAGAGTGTAGAGGAGTGAAGGCTCATCTTTAGAAGAATAAGTATGTAGTAGTCAGGCACATGACCTAGAGGAAGCATCTAAAGCGAAAAGAGTTAACTTACACATCCGTAATCTCAGCACGTGCCTCTCTTCCTTTCTTTTCCCTTGTTCGATGATATTAAAGGATAGGCAGCCAGCCACAAAGAGAAAGCGAGAGAAAGAATGATGCTGGCACACCCTATATATCTATCTCCACAGAATACATATAGACATGTACATTTCTCCATACAGATTCTTCTATTTCTGCTATAATATATGTGAACCAATCACACAACACACTAGAGGGCTTAAGACTCCCATCCTATATGCCCTCAGAGATACTATATGACATTATTGAACTTTGGAGGAGTGAAATAAGGGCAACGCTAAAGAACAAAGAATGTGCTATCAGTATGACACGGAGTGTAGGAACTCCTACGCAGCCTAACAGTCTAGACTCCGTAGTTAGGAAAACAGAAACCGCATATCTCTGGCTAGCTGAACTGAAGTTCTAGTAGTGCATAGAGGATCCACATTTGAAAGAAAGGAAAGTCATGAAAGCGAGATGATAATATGACTTAGTAACAGAGCTAAAAGACGGAGAGCGCAAAGCAAACCAAAGCCAAGGGTGCTAAGTACGTAAGAATCTCATCGTACAACTAGGATTTTCATTAGTGCTTCAGAATCAGAACATTATTGCGAATTGGGATTGCTGTCGTGGTTAGGGCTCCTTGGCTCTCTCGCCTTCCTCGTCCGAAATCCACCACTAAAAAGAGAGCAGCAGAGCACTATCACTGGAAACAACTGAGAAAAGAGCCTATTGCATGTGTACTCACTATGACTCCTTCATAGTGTGTGCTGTGTGTAGGTATATGTTGGACATGTCCGTGTGTAGATAGAGAGAGGAAGATTCGTTTGTGAGGAGTAGTAAAAGAGTGTAAGTAGTGAGAGTGGGATGGCCGTAAGAAAGGATCATGAACAAAGTTGGTCATGATAGGCCCGTATCCGAGAATACAATGCGATATCAAGGATAGTGTAAGTTGTACTTATTTGCAATTTACAACTTGGCTACAGATTACTTACTTGTCCTAAGCCGCAACCTCCTAATGTTAGCAGTTAGCCGTCGCTTCTTGTAGCAACACCATCAAGGCAATAATATAACGAGGGCTGGTGTAGCAGGACTCTCCAGTCTCGCACTGAGTAAATGTGTACCTCCAGCCAATGCAAGCAATGCACTCTCTCCCTGACACTCTTAATGCACACGCTAAATTTCTTACTTTTGTATTAGGTCACCGAAAGTAATTTCCCACCTACTTACACCTTCTCTTTCCTACTCCAGCCTTAGTGGAATCACCAAAATTTATGAGCTGGAAACTAATAAAAGAACACTGTCGGAAAATGCTTCATATAAGACTAGCGGCTCTTATATGATCTCACATAATATATCCATGATCTATCTAGTGCTAATACCCTCCTGGCTTCCAGCAAACCTTAAATACATTCTAATTCTAATGCACACCAAGTGGATACTACTTACTTACTATGTATCAATGTTTACCAACTAACCGGAGTTATCAGCAAAAGTTATTCTAGTTCCACTAGATATATTATACTACTGTTCCTCCAACGAGTTTTTTATTGTTGGATTATATAACCTAACCTCAGAGGATAATCGTACTAAATGTGAGGAGCACGAGTCCTGGGACAAAATCCCTTGTTCAAAACTCCCAACTCAACTTCTAATCATTTATTTTATTGCTTTATTATTTTAAAGAGTCGAAAATCCCTATAAATTTACTATACACGATACTTATAACCTTATACTTCTACGAGTTGGCTACTTTATCGCAGTACACTCTAAAAGATATTTTTATTACTGCAGTAGTGCAGACTGCTGGAGTTTGGTGTGGATATTATGATTACGCATTTACTTTATATAAATTTACAAGCTGTGAAGAAGGGTTGTCAAATGAAAATGATCTAACTTACAACGTACAATCTAAAGCGCTTACAGGTTTCCGCTTCGTACTTGGTGCAGACACAAGCGTAGCGCAATGAATACGTAACTCGCTGTTATGAAAGTCTGCTTACTCAAACTGAAACTACACTTTATCTATTTACTTGTAGGTTGTGTGCAGATAATAAGATTAGAAGGGGATAACGGTAGATTAGACTCATTTCATGCGTGGTACACATGGAGAATTGCTTTTTTGCAAGGAAAATGCCTAAGATTGCGTAATAGTAATAATAATAATTATTATTTGAAATACCCTTTTTTGGCAATCTTTTTGACAACATTTTTTTAGATGCAGTTTTTTGGGTACATGATTGACAACACTTATTAATGAGTATAGTTTTCTTTTCTGTAGGTACAGTTAAGTAAAATCCTATTTTTTTGGATGTAGCCGAAACGAAGATTGCGCTTTTTTGGTGTTGCCAAATAGCCTTAATAGGATAATATTAGACAAAACGACATGCGACATATTTTAATGACTATCTGTAGGTTTTTGACTTGATGTAGGGTATAAAATGGTAAGATGTGACGTAGGGACGATTGGAGGAATATGTGAGATAAAAGTGTATGGTACATCTAGGTTAACGTAATTCATCTTCGTTGATAACTGTATGTTTGAAAGGAGGACCAAGTTAGTAGATCATGATGTGAATCTTGGAACAAGGACAGCAGAGGAAATGCAAGGCCATCGTTATTAAACTAGTTTCATTCTCAATTATATTAAAAAGCAATAGAGAGGGAAAGACTGGATTCAAGGACAGTAAGCATCTCGGAAATGCTATCTGTTTGGAAGAGGCAGTTCCACGCTTTGCAGGCAATAATTTTGTAAATGTAATCTTGGTCGAGTGAAATTTTGTCTAGCGAGGTTTGGTTGTAATATTATTACAGTCACGGCATGTATTCTGGCTAAAGGGTTGTCTTGCGATGCCGTAAAGAAACTTTAGTAGTTAACTTAGGTAACCATAACCAAAGGAAGGGAAGACTGAGGTTTAAACAAGGATTAATAGGTATCATGAGGAAGAAAATTGGACACGAGTTTTGTCCACGGGAAACGAAGACTCTCACGCTCAAAAACACAATCACGTTGCTACCTATCACATTTGTCACAGGAAAATCGATTCCGATGCCATAGTGTTTGACACTTTCCCTCCCGTTGACAATCCATACACGACGCTCTTCCTAGCATCTCCTTAGTGTCTCTCTGTGCACACCAGCAACTAGCAAGCAGCGACGCAACGCTATTCCTTTGACGAAGAGTGTACAGATGTACATACCGTTCGACCTTTAAGCAGTATCTCTAGTCTACATATACTTAGTCTTTCTCCTCAGGTGTATCCCCCACACTTATCTTTGGGGTATATTTAACGCATCCATATATCATTTTTTTAACTCCCTAAGATATTTTAAAATATCTCTAAAATAGTTTAAAAAATCCCTAAAAATGATTTTAATATCTTATCCATTGCAATAATTGAACATGTCCCTAAAAATAACTTAAGCTGTACATGATAAGACTAAAAGTATGCATGATACATTTAACGCAAAGATATTCTATTATTTGGTTACAAATAATAGAATGCAACTAAAGTTGAAAATAACTACCAATTAATGTTGTCATAATGTAATAAAAAATAAAAGTATTATTATCATTGTATCAACTGGTTGTATGAAACTGGCAGCAGCAATAGATCAAAGACGGATAACTGCCTTAGTAGCTCCTTTGGGTTGTCCTCTTTTCCGTTTTCTGCCAAGAGGTATGCTTTTGACAGCTGCAGAGAAATGGAACAGTTAGTGCATCGAAGATATTGATATAATTTGTTAACACATATAGTGTTTTTGATAATACGGGGTTGATTGTTCCCAATTGGCTGGGATGAAGTCTGTTTGCCACATAGTAAACACAGAACTCAAATAGTGTTCAAATTTTGTCCAAGAGTCGCAGTGGGTGGTGGACAAACATTTCTTTGCCGTCGCAGGTGTAGCTGGAAGGCCGCCTTGGGCCCTAAAGAAATAGAAGATTTTATTTGAATCCCCTGATGGTTCAATCAGAATTGTGGGTTCACTCTTGGCCCACTGAAAAGCGGCAGTTAGAAGACGTAATGGTAAGCACGGCTTTAGGGAGAAGATCCATATCTGTCTTCCATCTCCATGTACAAACCTTTTCAACCTTCTCTTCACCTCTAGCATAACTCTTGCTGGAATATCTATTGTTTTGCATACCTCTTGCTGGAAAACGGAAAAGACGTCGTCCCAAAGGAAATTCTTTGCATTTAATGTAGCATGTATGCTTTCTGTCTTTTCAGGCACAGTTTAAATTATTTTTTAGGGACATCTTCAATTATTCCAAGGGGTAAGATCGAAAATTGCCTTTATAGATTTTTTAAACTATTTTAGGGACGTTGTAAAATATTTTAGGGATGATTTAACAGGTACTCCTTATCTTTGCTATCATCTCTTATACTTATCGGGCCTTATGGCTATACTCTTACGATTAAAAGGAAATTGTTTGATTGAAGTCCTAACGATATATGGGATTCTAAATGATATTAAGGAGGGGTTGACTTGATTTCCAGCCCTGATTCAAGGAGAACGGGCTTAATGAAGAGCAATGAAATAGTCATTTTTGAAATCTGCTCATATTTTTCGAGGATACAAGTTTCCAACATTTTCAAAAATAAAATTCTATATAAGAAAAATTTGGGGTTTCTTGGAGTAGGGGGAGTGGGGGGAATGCATTGAAAAATTATATTTTTTGTCGCAAGGTATACTGTCTCACCAAACCGTGTCAATTACACCGTAACATCGATGTTTTCTCTTCCCATTTATGTTGCTGTTTTACTTTCTGTGAAACAAACTACAGGGTACCACTCACTATTTTTTTCACAGAACAAGTACTAATTGTTATATGACTCAATAAGCATAGTGTATATATACCTACAAAATATTAATTTAATGAAGTTATACAAAGGTTGGTGATGTGGAACAGACTGTAAAACTATACAAATTCATACTAATAAAGTAGTTAATCAAAATATAGTATAAAAATGCCTAACCCACATCAAGTAACATGCAGTTAGATCTATTGATTAGCATAAATTATGGGACAATGTCTGTGACAATAAGTACATTGGTACGTAAAGATCCCATAATTAAATTAGAGTCGAAGAGACAGGTTCTATGAAACGGAGTTGAATTTTCCAGCTGCTAGACTGAGAAACGACTGTAATAATTTTTGTACCAGGTGTATATGACTGACTGTGAGTGGAATCGTCATGAACTGAGTGAGTTGAAGGAAGAGTTGAGACAAACGAATTCAACGGGCGGGCATAATATCTTCAGAAATGCTGATCTTATAGTAGAAATGCTGGAAGTCAGTCAT
>JAAAYG020005858.1:2624-15726 GCA_009936455.2 Tomocerus minor
GTGCAGACGAAACTAATTGCGTTGGACATAAAACGATTTATCAAGTAAGCTTTCCGGAATGTACTTGCAAGCGGAATTGCATGCGGAACTTACTTACAACCTCAATGTTGCCATTGTGTTGTTAGTATGTGTTATATGCATACAACGGATTGCAGTGCAGTGCAGTGTACTGCCGCTCTACATTTTACAATTAATGAGTGTTGGTGATTAGGTAATTGGTAGTTAGTACTACTATAGCATTGTACATATCAAAGCAGCAGAATAGTGCAGCATGCAATGAGTTGTATCGTTGTATGCATATAACACATACGAACAACACAACCGCAGCGTTAAGGTTGTAAATTCTGCTTTAAATAAATTCCTATTTAGGCAAGTTCCGCTTGAAGTTACAGTCCTAGAATCATCACGTAGGGCAACATTTTATTCAATTTTTGGGAGTTTCCTACTTTTACAAAGATTCTTTTTGATTAACTACTATACATGGCATAGATAATGTAACTGACGAATTTGTATTTAATTAAATTTAGGTGGAAGGAATATCTGCAGATTTGGAGACGATGGAAGCAGATCATTTCAAGATTGAATGGTGGTTACCCCCAATACTAAGTAAGGATAACATGGAATTCATTCCTTCCTTCAAGGACATTGTCGAAGGGAGCTCGTACAATGGTACAGCTACTAAGGACAGATCATTTACGTTTGGGCATGAGCATGGTCAATTGAAGGCCTTCACAAAGTATTCAGTGACCGTCTATGTCAAAGTTGATGGAAAAGTTTATCCACCTGCCGTTTACGTCAATGTTACAACTGCCGAAAAAGGTTACCGCTGTTCGCATTAATGACAATTAGTGAGCGTAAGCAGTTGGATAATTTTATTAATATTAATTGCAGAGCCAACAGAGCCAGTTGATCTCGTTGCAATGCAAAACACTACAGACCAGTTGTGTCTCTCCTGGAAAAGGCCATACAATCCGAATGGAGTCATTAGTATCTATAGAGTGTATTTTCAACCTCCTGTTCCTCCTGCTGCTATTAACTCAGCCGCTACCGATATTTGCATCTCAAACAAACAGTCCGACCCGGTGTTTATTGACGGCCAAGAATACCAATTTTGGGTAAGGTCATATTATAACTTAAAAAATTTTGTAATTCCACTATATTGTATATCCCTAGTAAATGATTAATTCCAAAATTGTAGGTTGTTGCTGAAAACTTGGCTGGCATGGGTCCTAGCTCCAATGTTGTGAAATATACATTCAACGCTAACGTTCCTGAAATTTCAGACCTAAAGATTGCCAGTAATTTCAATTCCTTTGACCTGAAATATATTATAGAGGCTAAAATGCAAACTTTTCTGACTGATTATTTTTTTAATAGAAATTTCGGAACATTCTGTTACTGTAAATTGGGCCCCTATGCGTAACCAGGATCCTTCAGACCGTTATGAAATAACATTGGCGGTTGTGAACCCTGTATATCCCCTGAAGCAGAAACAAAGCTCCACAACTTCGGACATAACTTGTAATTCATTAAAAAATTGTATGCATAAATTATACAGTTAAGGCGGCACATTTTCATTTTTGTATTTCTTCTAGTTGCTAACCTTGCTCCGGGAACTAAGTACAAAATGTCTGTATTGCCTATTCGAAAAAATATTCAGGGATCTCCGGTTCCTATTACGTTCAGTACTAAGGGTAATTAATACGCAAATATGAATCCGTTATGACAATTTCGTAGCATCACATTTATTTTTATAGTCAGGAATTTTGAAATATTTTGTAATTTTTTGTAGGGGAAGGTTTGCCAAAATTGAGTAACTTGACAGCATTCGCTATTGACCAGGGTAAGGAATTGATAAATGTTACGTGGTTAACTCCAGAAAAAGCAATTGGATCAATTTATGGTGTTTATTATGGGAAATCTACAAAAGAAATTTCGGATAAAGGTATATACTTTAAATCAATAACATTCTTATTCTGGCCCAGGTGGTATTCTATTTAGCCCATTCAGTTTTCATTTGCTAATTTTGACATTGTAAATATTGCTCAATATAGGTGCTAGATTAAACACAACATCCAATTCTATAACTATATCTGACATGGAATCTTGTGAGACGTACCTCATTGATGTAGGAATTGTGGGGCCTAATGGCATCGGTCCGCTTACAGAAACTCCTCGATTGATTTCAACTGGTAAAAGAGTAGAAATATTATAAATAGAAAATATTAAAATAAATTGGGATCAGATTTTTAAGTTTTGTTTTGTGGTAGGTATGAGGGATACGTCATCACCTAAGGATTTACGAATCAAGGAGGTAGACGAAGTGGACATGACGATACTATTGAGTTGGAAGGCCCCATGTTCAATTCTCAACAAATCCATTGGATATAATGTTAGCATTTATCATATTACGACGGAAAATATCAAATAATTTGTAGAGTATAATGTTTTAATGATCCAACGAATTTTAGATTACAATGGAAGAAATGACAGTGCATCATAAATACACTGTTAATAACGTAGCCTTCTCCACAAATCCAGAAGTGGAATATTCCCTTGGTATTCATTATGGGGGTCGTTACAGGTACAGTTGTCAATATTTTCTGTTACTAAATGTTAAAACATAGTGAAACCATGTGTTTTTAATGCTCAATTTGCGTGTAAATTGATTAAAAAATGATTTTCCCAGGGTAATAGTTAGTACCAGTGTTCCCAATGGCAAACCATCCCTGCCTGTAACATTTGAAGGCCCTTCTATACCATATCCACAGCAGTTGCAAGTGTGCAGTGAATGCAATATTATGACAATTTATTGGTCTAAACCTGCATTCCCACAAAAAGTCACAGAGAAAGGAAAGTAAGTTGACAAAAGCACAACTGTTTAGTTAACCTCACTGTGGTGGTGGTGACATTTTTTACAATTTTTTGTTGGATTTCTTTTTGTTTTAGTGTTTCATACATCGTATGGCTTTCCAAAGACGAGTCATTCGAGAGTAAATCAACTCGTAAATACAAGACAACTGAACTGAGTCATACGTTCAATGATATTTTAGAGGAAGAAATGGTATACTACGTTGCAGTTAGTGCACAGGATGCAGACGGATTGGAATCACCTCGTTCTCAAGCCATTTCTCTGCAGCAGATAGGTAACTGAATCAAAGATCTACTTACATACATAATATGTAGCTATCGAATGTACTCCACCTGAATCGATTATTAAATCTAATCTGCATATGCCTTTTATGGTCATCGTTACAATAGCTATCTGTTTCGCTGCCTTACTTACGCTAACTGTTTCCCCTTCTGTGTATCTACATGATTAATCTTCTAATTAAATCCTTCACCGTTCTATATTTAGCTATAATTAGTATTTGTTTAGAACAGAACGCAATGCATAATGAATTGTTATTATGGTCTGCTTAGAAAAAAGTAACTAGCCGTCAGTATTTATAAGAGATGTAAAAAAGACGCGTTTGATTAGCATTTCGGTTTTTTTCTGCTATAGAGTCATCATCTCAGATTTCAATATCAACGGGCAATGCTCTTGGAATCGGGGTGACTATCTTTGTGGTGGTTGTATTGCTTGCGAGCGCTCTTGGAGTGTTTGTGGTGCGACACAGAAGACTTCAAACATCTTTCCTGAATTTTGCGAGCTCCCATTATAGTACGCGTTCTGGTTCTGCCACATTTCAGCAAGCAATTGGTGAGTTGAACATGTTGATACTAGTTATGATTTCATAGGAGAATTTAAAGTGAGTTAGGATGTATGTACTAACTGTATTCATTGATATTGACATGTATCGATGCAGAAGAAGAACAGGATTCACCAGTTATTAGAGGATTCTCAGACGATGAACCATTGCTGATTGCATAGACTTAACTTTACCTACCTAAATACCACGGTTTAAGTGTTACAATATTTTACATTGTAATATTTATAATCAATATGTGATAATGATTAATTGTGTTAATTAGATCCCAAATATGCATATTATGTTGATCTGTTGCAGTAGCGTCATGTCAATAGTTACCGTTAGTCGTAAAAGAGCGTGGAGTGAAGAGTCCTCGCTCATCCACAATCCACACTCGTTCTCGTTTGTTCCTCGTAGTACGTAAGTATAGAAAGAAATGCAAGTTTGCTGTGTTGCGATTGCGATGTTGCGATAAGAGGAAAAGTAACAATCACTCGTTCATTCGTCAGTCACTAATCAAGAATTATTAGTCACCTTCTTAGTGCTATATAAAAAGTCAACCTGCCTACCTAATTGTCACATTAACATTTTTCAGGGTCGATGTATTTATGACTACTGTTGATCTACAATAATAATCTACTAACAGTCAGTATCTGTAAATTTAGATGTTCAATCTGGCTGTTACATCATAATTGTTGTGAATTTATGTATTCTTCAGTATTCCCTTCAATATCTTAATAGTAACACTACTTTAGTCATTTGAATCATGCAGAAATGAAATGTATTTAAAAGTGAATGTCGTAGGCGTAAACGAACTTTTAATCTTTGTGCAAGTGATATTTAAAAAATCTGATTTTGTTTTACATGATGTTGTTTAAGTGTGAAGATGTCATTGTAAGAGGATTTGCAGCTTATGATGGCATTCTTTACTCTACCTTTGGGAATATTAGAATGGAAGATATTGTATGATTTTAATTTAGCCTATGTACACTTTGTATTTTTTAAAGTAAATTTCTTAAGCCATGCCCACAAATATTATTACTATAATTACTACACTCTATATTATAGTCACCCGTATTCTTACTCTTACTCAATATTATATACCATAATTTGTCTTAACTGTTAGGATTATATTTAATATAAAAACCTTCTCTGTTTACACCCGTTCTACATCTATTATCATTAAAGTACTAGTACTAATAGTTATTAATCTTATTAATACGTTCCATATAAATCCAGTCTGTTAGTGTTTTACTAGCAAGGATAATACTACGAGATATAAAGAAAGCGAAGAGAAACCACGCAGTATATAGAAGTAGGAATGCAATTGATTTTTTCTGTAAACTGAATGAAAGAAATAAATGGCAATATTTCACTTAAGAATTAATTTAGCATCCGTGCATTAATAAAAGAGCTTAAGTGCTCTGTCCTTGCATCTAATAGCATTAGAATTAGAAATGTTGATTTGAGGAAAACGTCAGGAGCTGTAGGAGAGAGAGAGATAGTAGTGGCATATTCTCAAATGAGAGATAAAGCATTGAGGACAGATGACAGGAAACATTATTTAAGACTAATCTTCTTGACAGACGGATACGGTGGTCCTAAGAGACGCCCTGAGGCTCTCTACAACTAAACTACCTGCTAGATTAGAAGGTTGCCTCTTCCCTCCCTAATAGAAAAAAAAACTACAATATCATTCTGCCTGTGCTCTATAGCAATATAGAGAGAACAGTAACGACAATAAGTAGTTGGTGAAATGAGTAAATAAGCAGACAGCATAAATCTAGCTAACCATACAAGGGCAACGTAGAATAGGCACAATCAGCACAAAAGCTCGTAGAAGAATTTAAAGAAAATCTTGAAAAAATCATTTAAAGCACGTAATATTAATGAAATGCGTTTTGTTGGCTATGTTGCTACCACTCTGCTACTGCTTCTTGTGTCTATAGATGTTTTTGGTGACTTGGCCTTCTAGCTTCTCCTCAGTTTCGTCTCTCTCGATCTCTCACTGTCCTTTGTAGTTATCTTTTTGTGTTCCTCTCTTGTGTTCCTGCATTTAAATGCATGCACACCGTAAATGTTCAAACGAAACACACGCCCATTAATCTTAAAAAATCCTTTCACAGTAAAAATCTCAATATTTTTAAATTAAAACTCACCAAGTAGGACATGAAATGAATTAACATTTATTTATCTTCCCTATAGTCATTCATATAGATATAGCTGCAAGGATTCCATGTTTATTAATTGAGCATTTACGCTCGGTACATTACCTATTTATTTACTGATGCTAAGAATGCTATTGCTATGCTAGAGCTATGTATTTAAGTATGCATATGCATCCAGCATGTATTAAAAGAATTCAGAGATCACAACATGATGTCCTGATTCTTGTGTGTACGAGGATAATAGAGTGTGTATATTTGTAGTTAAGAAGGCTTTAGTCCTTTTTGTTTGTATACGTAAGTTTTTACATTGACGTCTAGGATGGCAGTTTACTCTTGACTAGATATGAATCAAAGTGGACTGAAAGCTAATTGTATAAAAAGCATTAGCCAGTGTTCTTATTCATTTTGCTAGTGTCTAGAAGGATTAAATATTTAAAACTCACTGAGAGTATAGAGAGATAATATATCGTGGCTATTAAATGTAATAAGTGCAGCAAGCAAGGATAAGGCCGGCCCTACTACATTGTTTGTAACAAGGCAGTTTAATATTTAACATGTTTTGACTGCGTTATAGGACGATGACATTATAAAATGTAAATAGTAAGTGGAACTTAGGAGTTAGGAGTAGTGGAAGAACAACTTAGTTTGTCTGTCTGATGGATTTGAAGAATAAAGTAGTCTATATACCTAGTAAAAGACAAGTTATTGCACTAGATTGCAGGATGAAACTGCAACTACCGTGGTCGAGCCATGTAGAACGTTAACTACTTTACGAGGCACACCGTCCTGCCTTTGCTCCTTGTCATTCTGCAGATATGAAGGCAATAAGCAATTAATTTTTAATTAGTTATGAAACGCAGAAGACTATTGAAGGAAGGAGTATATAGCATCTAGTCGACTCGACGAGTCTTGTTGTCTGTCTCAGAGAATATTCTTTCTCGTCTTGTTCACATGAGATACATGTGAGTAAGTGAGTGTAGTGTGTGACTGAGAGAGTTACTCTAGGAGTAGTAAAGTAAGGAGATATTATGATTAGGCTTCATTCTGTGTACATTAGGTAGGGATAAGGCATAAGTTAGGCTACGCCTTCTCTGTATTTTTAAAAGTGTCTATAGCCCTTCCTTTAACTGCTATAATTCTTTGATATTATTACTGCTGTTGAACGGAGGCTTCACATAAGTTAGATGTGTCTTAGCAGTTATCTGTCTATCGTCCGTTTGTTGTTTGACTGGGAAGGGAAAGATATATGTGTTATTGCTTCTGACGAAGTTGGTTGCATGTTCTTATTGTAATATATATTCCATTGTGCATTAAATTGTATGAAATGAATTGGGAATCCTGGTTATAATATTTTTCATGGAGCTCTAGAGCTACTCTATTGAGGATATTGAGGAGTTGAATTGGCTGCAGCTGCAAAAGTAGACTAGATATACCAGCTCGACTAGTAGAAGAGACTCGAGGGTGAGTTCACTTAGATTCAGACACAGCCACACTACACTACTCTCCTATGCAAGGAATAAAGTGAACTAAAGTGATGGGATGATAAAACTAATGCTAACCTATCTATTACCTTCCATTACCCATAAGGAGGATTTTCTGTTGCAGGGACGCTTCTATTATATTTACTAATGCTTATTCAACCACCAATAGTCCCAATAACACTCTTCTCTAGCTCTCCCGAGTTAGAAGAGTGGAGGGAGAGTGCCCAGTTTAGTTGAGGAGAGGAAACAACAACTTTAACCCAAGCCGTAGAATAATGCCGAGCTTGGAGTTGGATGGAGCAAGAAAAGAGCCAGGCAAAGCAAAAGCTTCTTTAGTCGTTTAGTTATAAGAAAAGGTTGCCCAAGCCAGTCGCTCCCGGCAATTTCCCAAGATCTCCTTATAATCTGGTGGTGACCTCCAAACCGATCCCTTTCCTCAAGACAATTACTCGAACAAGGGATGTCTCACAGTCGGAGTACACGAACAAGCTTCAGTTCCCACATAACGAAACCTCTTGCTCTTATCTGTGGGAGAAACTATCCTTTATGAATGGCACATGAGGATAAGTCCATTGGCTATGGCTATTATCCATCAGGCTACTTCTTACAGACGCAATACATACAGATACCTATAAGATTCAATATTTGCTTCACTTGGCTTGGACAGGACGACACTATATAGCAGGAGCTACTATATACATTACGCTTCATAAGCTCTTCTTCTTCTTCTTCCATATATATGCATATGCATGCATGGAGACAGAGCAACAATAATAGCTAAATGCCTGGAGGGATAATAGTGGGGATGATAGTGGTGGGGGAAAACTTTTCTTACGCCACTCTTCTCAACAACATAATGTAATGCTTGACTTTAGAATTCACTTTACTACTTTGCCTACTACTACTACATGCTCGGATGTGTGTAAGAAGAAGTGGTGAGGAATAAGGCAGCTACAGTAGAACTGCAACAGACAGAAGACAGAACTTGTTTTACTGCATCCCATAACTCGAAAAGGCCAAAACCCATATATACTGACTTGCTCTCCGAGCATTAGTTAAGAAACTGCTTTGTAAACTTTGAGTGAGTGAGTGAGGTACCTACTTTAGTTAGGGACAATACACAGCAGCATCTCTTTTCCTATCTGCGTATAGGTTAGGTTACCTTACTTTATTTACCTTATTACATTAGCTTATAGCGTGGCGTGGATAAGAACGAGGAAGGTATATTATTACTTTTGGTTTACTTTACTACGAAGTTGAGCCAAGGAGGGATGATGAGTCTGGCCGTAGCGTAGCCCGCCTGTAAGTAAGTAACTCTAGTAAAATCTCTGATTGTTGTGTCCTGAGTTTTAGTTTTCTCTCTCTCGCGTACACCTCTCCATTTTTTCAAGTTCAGTCCGAGGAGAAACTTTGGCATTTAATTTACAACGCTCCAAACTCTAGTTAGTATCATTGTGAGGGAGACGCAGTTAGTTAGAATACTTTTCTGAGCATTGTAAAGTTGTAGTTGTGATTGAGATTATTTTACCTACCTGTGGAATTGCGATTACCTTGTAAGTATCAATATCACTCTGTGACTCTGTGTGAAGCAGAATTGGTTAGTTTGTCGCATAAAGGAGTGTGTGTAGTTGTTGTGTAAGTGTAGTATGAATCAAAATAGGCACGTTTTTAGTAGTACAAGAACAACTACTTGAGATATTGGTTTCCCTCCGTGCATTAACGACTCGGCCCACTCTTCTCGACACAATAGAACTGGGCAGTGCAACTTATTGCGTTATCAAGAGATACGTGTGGAATATTAATACATAAACAATTGATTTCCTGTGTCATGATATAATAACAAGTGTCTCTTATTACTGTTCGTGGTGATTCTATGTAACTACCGTTCGCTAACATTGTTTCTTTCGTCTCATTCAATCCTTTTTCCACACAATTTCATTGTTTTTCTAAAACTTTTTCGAATTTAAATAACAATCCTCGACAAAATCCATGTGCTTCTCATTCCTACACATAAAGTCTCAGTTCAATCCACTCTCAAGCCTTTGTTCCTTTCTGTGAGTGATATCGTGAACATCCGCCAATTATCCTTGCGAACATCGCACCCATACCATAACATTACTACTTAATTTTGGATCGGGATCTGAAGAGAGACTCAAACCATCTCTCAAATTTGGAAAACATGAAACGATAAAGGAAATCGCATGAATTGCCAAGTAAGCGTTTGTTGTTTTTACTCTTTTTAGGTTGCTGTTATTTATTTTGTTAGAGCATCTAGGCTTCCGCGTTTATTTCTTCTGCTTTAATCCTGCTTGATGGAACGGTCGGAGCTAGACACATTTTCTTAGTTGCTATATATATTTATAAGAGAAAAGTTTATGGAAGACCACCCCTAATTGCTCTAATTATATTTTGCTCAAATGTCATTATTTCATGTGTTAAGTAGGTTAGAATAATGAATTTCTATTTCTAAACTATGTTTCTGGACTATGCATTTCAGAAATTAAGGTTCCGTTGACACAATGACAATAGAAGTGATAAACGATTATAAGGGGCTGTAGCTATTATGTATGGAGGCATGAAAAGGGTTGAGCTTTGACTCTTTGAATGAGACTTAGGAATAACTTTTGCCTTTAGTGTAATATGACCGAATAATATGTGAACAATAATGATGAAAGGCTGGAAGGAATACCTGGGAATATTATTTTTGGCATCATCGGCCACAGTCTCCAAAGGAAGAAATGCTTATTCATACAAAATATATTTCTCCAGGCAGAGCTGTTGGTCACCGTCCATTGATTGTCTTCTCAGTTTGTGACTCAAAGAAACATTGTTGGATTATTTAAGCCAACTCATGCAAAAGAGTATTAGTGAATCATGTAGGAATACACTTAGCATTACTCATTGAAATTGAAATTGTTAGGATGGAGACGTACAAGAATAAGATCTGAATCTTCATCCCATACAATGTAACAAATGCTTTGTATATAACGTAAATCATTTTAAGCATTAGTGTACCTACATATATAGGTATATATTTCATCTATTTATCTCTTTTCTTATAATGTACCTATTTAAGACTATATCTCTAATTCCCTGTTCATCTTCTTTGAAATTGTTTGCTTTGCTCTGCCAGGTACCTTTTTTATGTAACATTGTTCAATTGCTTGGAATGAATGTAATTCTCTGCGTATATAATGGTGGCACGCATTAGTATGATATAAGTACTTATTATTATCTATGTTCGTGCATACTCTGAAATAAGAAATTTAATGTATGCTCATTTGCATAAAGTTTTCTTTAATATTAACTAAGAGATAGATGCGCATTAATTAGTAACTTCATAATATGATTTAAAAAGTTATTGCATGTGAAAAGTTAAATGTATTTACCTATAAATATTCATCAGCTATACATTTATTCATTTTTGGTGCCTCCGCTAGAGGCGATCTAGACTTGTACCCTTAACCGATCATCCGCATGGAGTGTAGTACCCTACACACACACACCTGTAGGATTAGCTTGTATGTACTTTCACAACCCCAACCAACACGCAACCCTTTTTCAGGTATACAAATGCAACATGTTCTTAAATATTAAGTCTCTTCTTGTTATATGGATTACTACATTATTACTACAGCAGGTAACCCACTGCATATACTTAAGATCATTTTTCCAAGTAGCGAGACACTTGCCTATAGGGAGATAGATGCTTATCACCCTTATGTTCATTTTATGAAACCATATACCTATACATTCAGATTCAGAGAATAATGTAGGATAAGAAGCTAAGTAGTGTACCCGAGACAAGTGAAGCCAAACACTTATACCCAGCAAAAAACGGCCCCTTTGCTAGATCCCTGTTTGTATATACACTTTGGTTAAAGGACTAATAATGTTGGGGTACCTATATAGCTCCCTATAATACCTAGAAAACAAAATCCTCACAACTTAAGTAATCACGTATACCTGTTCGGAGTATTCTGAGTTTAAACCGTCACTCGTCAAGACTGTGTATGCTTTACTTAGCTCAAGAACGGGAAATGACCGAGCAAAACTAATGATAAACCAACAGACCACCTGAAAATACAACTGCTGTTTGGTGACAGATGTGTACAATAAGGCACAAATCATAAAACTTTACCTTCATACAAAATATGGAACATTTCACATGTTACATTTTGAGAGTTTAACATATTGTATACTTATTACTTGTATTCATAACCTGTTGCATTGTAGCAAATCTCATAAAAGCTATTTTGTCAAGCAACTTTACTGAGAATTTTTCTATTTTCCAATAAAAAGTATGTATTCAGAATCAGTATTCGTAGTGGCGAGTAGTAATCCCACAGAAAAGCTACTCATAACTATAACTATGAAAAATGTAATTTTTTGACTGCCTTTTTCTTGGCGTACCTAATTAATTTTACTGGTTTAGTTTTTCTTGAAATATTGTAATGGTAATTTACAGGATGTTCTCCGGACCATATAGAATAGAAAATTTGAATTCTTGTGTAAGGTATCCCATAAGGAAAGTTGAAAGTTGAACTGGAAAGGAGGATAAAAGTGTAGTGGGTGGCCGAAGTGGATCTGGATATAATTTTGTTGTGGTTTAAAGGTGAATACACCTACCTTACCTGCCCCTGCCCATTATTTTGTTTGTTTTTTGAGTAGACTGAACATTCAAAGACAGAGCATCCCTTTTTTTATGGCTCTCAATGTTATAACCTGCAGAGCTTTTTGTACTAAGTACACAAGGAGTAGCCCGGAGCTACTACGAAAGTATCTATTTACATAATAATATTCGTAATTTAATTTTGATACAGATCTCTCTATCTGAATCAAAGTGGATTTATGTGTGCCGTACTTATGTTAGTTATGCCAGTCATTGTGATTTACCCACATATAGAAAGGAGGCAAGGTCGAAGGTCCTTGTTAACTTCTACACGAGATAGAGATTTATGAAAAGCTGTGACACTGGAAGCATAAAGGTCATGTTAAGGAAAGTGATTAGTAGCTAGGTTAGGATCATAAAGTATTATTGTCTTGTAAAGTCGACGTTGATTTTGGGCCTGCAATAAAATTTTATATCATAAATAAAGCTAATAGAATTACATTCTTATCATTTCAGTAAGTGCTATGCTTTGAGGCTTGGAAATCAAAACACCATAAATTAAGAAATCTTAAGTGTAACTTTTCAGGGTTACTTGCAATTACAAACTGGACAGTTGAGGAGTGAAATGATATTGATATCACATCGACAAGAATTATATGACCTAAAATAGCAATGAAATAACATTAGTGAAAACTGGTGCCTACAAAAATAAACACTACATATATGTATTCACATGGCAAACAAGTATCAGACACCTAAATACACGTACCAAGTGTGAAACGCGTAGTTTAAAGCAATTCCTTTGTGAAAGATTTAGAGAATAGCTCCGTTTTTCTATCATTTTGGTCATTGGAAAGTGGATATTAAGAATGGGTTTATTATTACACAGCTTTTTTCGTGTAATATGGGGTATAAGGGGGTGGCAGGCTCTATACTCAACTTATAATGCACTACACTAAAATGGATTTTGCCAAATAATTGCCAGTAAATCTTCGTATTTGGAAGCAGAGTATCGGAAAGTTGGTTTACTTTTTGTTATCTTACCATTATCGTGTTTATTTACCTTATGATAAACTCTTCCTACTTGGAAATAGAGCTTAGACACACTTTGATCCTTCTTCTGCTAACTCTGCCCATATTTAGAGAGCA
>JAAAYG020005858.1:15826-27487 GCA_009936455.2 Tomocerus minor
CATGGTTTTGAATTTAATAGTGTCGTGTGGTAGAAGAATCCAAATAGGTTAAGAGTCAGTTTACATGGAGTCTCCTCCGAGTCTGAATGTAAAATTAGACGAAGGCTCATGGACGGAGAGAAGCCATTAGTAAACGACGCAATAAAGTTATTAGAGCCAGTGTAAATGATATCCGTTAAAAGAATAGCTTATAAGGGTGGGTTGGCTTGTGTTGTTTGTACTTTGAACGTTAATACTTGAGCATACACGTAATCCTAGATATGGGTATCTCTTGTGTGTTCATGTACCAATGTAGATGTATTATTATGTGTCTATCCTAATTTTCACAGGAAGCACGAGAAGGAACCATGTAATAATGTGTAAATAGCGTGTGGTGTAGTAAATAGGATTGTTTACATAAAGCGGACATACGTTTAGTCTCATTTTTAGTGAATCTCTGCATTGCACTTAAATGGGTAGCTCAGGCTTAACCTCAGCGAGTCGTAGATGTGAAAAATGTAAAAAATGATGTTTCGACATGTATTTGTATGTATGTGTGTAGTGAAGAGTCAAGTATATGATAGGGAGTTGCCCACATTTCACTCACGTACTCGCATTCGTCTGTAAATATTCGCGTTTTAAGAGCGTCATTTATTTTTAACTCTGAATGGACGATAGTACGGTGTAGTTTTACAACAGAACAAGTCGATAGCTTTGAAAAAGTGATGAGGCTGATCGTGGGACAATTGCCACTCGGTGAGAATTGCAGAATAGAAGAATAAAAATCAAAGCCGTTCCCTACACATCTAATATTTTTTCTGATAAGTTGTAGTTCGTTACGGAGAGGTCAAGTTATAGAGCACATCATCTTTCATTGTTACGTTCAAATGGGTAGCGCTGTGATTTTTTTCCCTATAAAACTCATATGTATGTGTGTGTAGTAGAACATAATATTATAGCGTATCAATCTACGTATTATTTTTATGCATGAACCTACCCCGCACCTTACATTGTAATCCCATGTCTGTACACACCTGTGTAAAAGAAGTTTCTCACTTGCACTGTTGCACTTGATTGGTTAGATAAATAAAGAGAGTCACGCAATCCTCAATGCAGATTAAAACTGAAGATAGAGGCTCTTTTCTCACTAAAACTTTTGCTTCTACTTGGTAGTTGAGCGTGCAATCTCTCTCATTTTTATGCTACTGTATATATGTACTCCGCTGGGGGATAAGATAAACACAGCATAAAGGCTATTGCATTACCTTTACGACTTTACGTGTACAATTAATCTAATTATAAGGATTTTAATTTGCTTTTTAGCATAAAGTTGCAAGAATGATGGGAATTAGTGTTGCATTATGAGATTTTTTTGTCCTCGTTTATGTTTCTGTGAGTTGAACTAATGTTTCTCTATCTTTGTTTATCTTATTATAGCTTATGAGTTGGAATTGGCATCATGGAAGACAAATTCATATTCATAGTACACATCATATATTATCTTGGATTCGGATTTGCATGCGGAGCCTGGCAGGATGGAGTCCCAGTTAAATCTCATTTACGAAAAGGTAAGATAAACAAAAACATTTCCTCCTTACAGTAAAATGCACTCTCTAATCTCAATCTCTAGCACTCTAAACGTCTAAACACTAAAGGAGTTTTATCTCGATCTCCTCAATTTATTCATAGTCATGAAGTAAATACATATTGGAGGAAATGATGCTACTAGGTGTAGTGTGTACCTCCTACCTACTCTGTTTACCTACAAATTCAATTAGGATCTGAGCCAGTAGTGTGTAAAGTGTGTAACTCTATTAGTTGAGACCACGTTGAGACACAGGGAGAGAGTATTATTATTATCTCGTATCGCTCTCGTTGTTTGTTCGGCTCATGTCACGCCTGATCTAAATATTCTAAATAGAACATTGTTTATTGCCTTTCAGATGAAGTAACCAAATTAGGATCATTTGATGGAAGTGCAAATGATCACTTGACCTTACTGAGTTGGACAGATAAAAGTCTGTTTATCGGTGCCAAAGATGCTCTGTACAACATCAGCAAAACCGATCTCACCAAAAATACGGTACTTAATCTTTTCAATGAAGCCCAGACACGCACACCTTAAATCTCCATTTATGGTTCATCTAATTGACAACAGCTAAACTATAACTTAATCCATATACGTATAAATACGTGCTATTATACTTATTCCCCACTGATAGCAATGGCATATTTATGCTCCACTAAATACACAAGTTGTCACAAGTGCCCGATAAGCTGTATTTATAATTTGAGAACTTGCATTTGATTTAGCATGTAATAAGATCATCTGTTTTATTGCACATTCAGGTTCTCAATTGGACCGTATCAGCACAGCATCAAGAAATGTGTCAATTTAAGGGTCAGGCAGACTCGGAATGCCATAATTTTTTAAGAGTCTTTCACGGACCCATCAGCACTGGCAAAACCATTTCCGTCGGCAATGACTCTCAGCCCGAGTACAAATACATCGTTTGTGGCACCAATGCATTTTTTCCCAAGTGTCGATCGTACTCTTCCGACTTCAGAACTCTTCTACAAGAGTTTTCCGGAATAGGATACAGCCCTCATGACCCCACCCACAAGTCTACCTCTGTTCTTCATCATGGCGCTGTCTATTCGGCCACAGTTGCCGACTTTGGTGGAACGGATTCCCTTATCTACAAAGAACCTTTACGCACCGAACAGAACTTCGACCTCCATTTAAGCAGTGAGACAAAAACTAGATTCATTTACATTTTACTTATTTGGACAGGATGCACCGTGTAGTTGGATTATGTTACTTCTGATGTATCAACGATCAGCATCAACTACTACTCCTGTCTTCTCCTTGATTGTCCTCTGATGTAATTTAACTTTTCACACACCTTAATACTTCTGTTTTCCTACTACAGGTCCGTCCTTTGTATCGTCCCAAAGTTATGGAGACTTGGCTTTGTTTTTCTTCCGCGAGTTCGCTGTCGAGCATTCCAATTGTGGCAAAGCCGTTTTCAGCCGAGTCGCCCGAATCTGCAGACATGATTCGGGCAGTAGAAAACATAAAGATCGCTTCACGACTTATCTCAAAGCGCGACTCAATTGCTCTATCCCTGGGGAATTGCCTTTCTACTTTGATCATATACGTAAGTGTGATTTAATGTTTCGATTTCGAACAATTTCATCTGCTAGATAAATTCTATGCTTTGGGTTTTTACGGATGTTTGTCTTCTTTGTGAATTTCAGAGGGCACAACGGAAGTTTTTACAAATATCAACAATAGAGAGGAAATGTTATATGCAGTTTTTACTACTCCTCCGAGTAGTATTAGTGGATCTGCTGTCTGTGCATTTTATATGAAGGACATTTTAAGAGCTTTTGATGGTCCTTTTAAAGGACAAGCTACTATTGACTCCAATTGGGGCCAAATCCCCGACTCAGAACTGCCTACACCAAGACCTGGTGTTTGCTCTAACAATCCAAATCAATATCCTAACTCAGATGCTGTAGCATTTTTGAAAGGTCATCCTTTAATGAATGAGGCTATTCAAGGCAAAGTTGTCTTCACTTTAACTACGAAACAAAATAAATTCTCTGCTGTAACGGCAGACTTCTCGGCAGAAGTAGCACCCTACCACATTCTTTACGTCGGAACAGGTTATTATATGCGCAATCATTTCTTTATTATCGCGAAAATTGATATTTCTGGTAAAGCCAACGGTTGTTTATAAATGTTGTTTTGAACTCTTTTCAGACTCGGGAACTGTTTTGAAAGGTGTCACTAATGCCAGTACTTTCAATTCCAATAATTGGGAAGACAATGAAAGTATCTTTTCACAATCATGGGAAGTATTATCAGAACCCATAAAATCCCTTTATCTCTTAAGTTCAAAAAAACTGTTGGTGATTGGTGAACAAAAAATGGTGATCATTCCAACTGACAACTGTGAGAAATACACAAGCTGTAGAAAATGTGTGAGAATTCGTGATCCACATTGTAGTTGGAGCACGTCTAAGGGGAAATGTGTGACAAGGGAAAGCACTAACAAAGCGGATGATGATTTACTCCAAGATGTGACTTTCGGAAAAGGTCACCAATGTCCCAAAGGTTAGTTTTGTTTTAATTATGCTAATTTAACCCTTTCAATCGTAACTAACCGTAGTAGCGTTTTTATAACTGAATTTCTAATTGTTTGTTTTTGTTAGATGTCCAGTCCGAGGAGGGCAGAAAGGAAGAGGCTAATTTTCAGAAAAGTAGTATTAAGAAAGGTAAAGAAATACTTTTAATTATTTGCACGCAAAAGCTATTTAATCTAATTTACTTTGCATGTGAGTCATTTTCTGTTATGTTGGAGAAATAAACATTCATGAATTTACTGTAGAGTGGAACCGAGTGAATGAAAACTGTAATTGCGGTACAAATGAAAACGGACAATCAGCTAACAATGTTGTTAACTCTGGAGGAGTACAATCTTTAGATATTGAGATGAGATTTTTTGAGGAACAAAACAGTTTGGAAAATAATGTTGATGGAAATCAAAACATCAACAGTGAGAATGAAATTGCTGATATTGATAAAGGTAAAGAGCATTTTTATAGCGTGATAATTCTAATATAGCTAAATGTGAAATAATAATTTTAAAACTGTACTAACGGAAAATTGAATGTTTTCCAGATATTAAAGCATCTGAAGTGAACTCCAGAGAAGCGTCGGTGAACAGCGATTCGATTCTGCTTGCGACGGTGTCATCAGCAACTCTGTCCCTCATGGTAGGATTCTCGATAGGTTTTATTAGCTCAAGATACATATCTTCTAGAAATAAGAAAAGAGACAGCTCTTCAAATGCTCCTTTATCAATCAGTTTGAATGAGTCACAAAGATTGTCGAAACCAATAGACTGGTCTGCAGATCCCATCAATCCCCTGAAAAATAATTTGAACACAGCTACTCTAGAGAAAGAGAAAACAGTCAAAAAAATATATCTGTAGTATTTTAGTACAATATAAAGCGATTTTGTATTTTATACTAAATGTAAGGAAGTTTGTAACAAGTGCCTCATTGTTAGCATTTTGACTGTCGAGTTTATGTATAATATAATTAGCATGTTGTATGTATGTACATGTTTATTGTGTAGTGACTTATTAGTATGTATGTGAGCGTATATGAGTTTTCGTAAGAGTATTGTTTGAGAAATGAACTCATAAACTAGTCTACATAATATGCTCTAATACTGTATGAAACTGTTCTTTTTCTTGTTTTTGTCTTATTGTTGGCAGCTATTAATTTTATGCAATGAAGTGTTTCTTATTTAAGAATTATCATCTATGTGTAAGTAGTGTATACTTAAGTTTGTATTGTACATGTACTCTTTGGTACGCATTGTGTGTTCATTTTCATATCATATCGCTCGTCATAATATTATTATTAAAGTAATGTATGCATTTTATCATATTGTTTATGCACTAAGATTTTTTATCTAGGAAGAAAGAATCGGAAAATATCGGATTTTATAATTGTGTAACATAATATTACATAATATAATGGCAAATCTAATTAGTGTAAATTGAGAGGATGTAAATGTTATAACAATGGTTGTGCTGTACAAAGAAAGTTATGTATACAGGATATTTGTTTCCGGTAACACAGATTTGATTTATTTGAGACAATAATAGCATGCACTTGTTTCTCATCGATGATGGCCCATTAACTAACCACAATTGACAACAACTAGCTTTAATATCTGTATTTATAGTCTGAAGAGGAACAATTGTATTTCTCACTCTTAATGGCCACTGCTAAAACAGATACAACGCGAAAATACTTTTCCGTCCGATCTTTATTGTGTCAAACCAAGAATGCTAAACTTTGTAATGTAAAATGTTAAAAATTGTTATTTTTGTATCTACATTCGTGAGGTGGAATTTATTGCTGCTACAAAATTAAATCTAACATCCAGTAGCGTCAAGTCGTCAGCACGAGAGATTTTGGGCCAAATACACATAAAAATTTCAAGAATTTTAAGAATGATCAATCTATGTGATTCATTTATCAAATTAAGTGGAGAGGATACTGGAAAGTTCAACGCTATTAATCCGGAGCGCTGATTTGTTTTTGTTTGTAGCAATAAATTTTGCCCGTTTTACAGTTCACTAAGCCGTATATTGTAATCATCCATGCATACTCCTGTTGAGTATTATTAACTAAAACTAATAGTATTATCTTTCTAATGATACCAGCCTTGTTGTATTATTGGCCGAATACATGCTATTTAGATAGAGAAGAGTATTTATGAAAAATAAAACAACCGTTGTCTGAAGATATGATTTACTACACGAGCTTTTTCTTTTACATATTTTAATCATTCCATATCATCTTGCAACATATCACCGTTTTGTGTATTCACAATTCTATAATCCATCATCTATATACATTTCACGTAGTGCGACAATATCATTCCTATTCCGTGCAAGAAAAAGTTGCCTTACATTGTAGGGTAGGCGTAGGATATGGATATGTAAAGTTTATTCCGTTATTTTTTATTGGGGAAAAGACGAGTAGTTATTTAATTATTGACAACTAATTTGATAATGACCAGAAATGTAAGGATGATACAGGAAACAACGTATTATTAAAGCACAAGGAATTATTTACTTAGTACCTTTTGTTAAAGACGAGGTAATAGGTAATCCGTTTAATATCATTTAATTGTGGGAGATACAATAGCAGACAAATGAAATTGACAAACTGATTGAGTCAACTTCTATGGTATAACAGTATTGCTATTGTCATATCTCATACTTCCATTACGTGTAAGAAAATACTGAAAAAGTGTCTCGAAAGGTTTTTAGAGCGGATTATGGGAATTTGGAAACACTTCGCAATGTTTTACACAACTACGCAGCAGGAGAACTAAACAGCTTTGTAGGTGCATTGCACTTATTATTCCAGCTCTGAGTGCATTATTTTGTGGACAACAATGATTGTTATGCAAGTGTTACCTCTAAAATTATAATAATTTCCTTTACATTTGGAGAATAAGTTAAAACGGTACTTTTGCAAGGATTTTTAAATGTCACTTCGAGTGCAAAAATTAATCGCGGAAGTACCATTGATGTACCTTGTAAAAATAGATTCTCGCTTTCACGAATAAAATGATGATTTTTCTACACGTGCATGATTAGTATAAGTTCATTAAACCTCAGCATTGTACAATAATTCTTAATTCTCACCATAATTTACCCACAGCTAAACAGGCAACACTAAAGTCTACTTTCATTCAAACTTCTGCGATACATTTACAGTATTACAATGTCGGCAGTCGGCATGAGCAAACTAAAATGTACATGATTCTTTTTCCCACACTGCACTGGCTGACACTTTCTTTTCTCTTGGAACGCTTATTATTGCTAATGATTTTTGAGTGAAAATTGCTCATAACAACCATTGACAGGCAATTTTCATTGACTAAAAACAGCAATTTTGCAGAATGTTTCCATATATTAATTTTGTAGAACAATCAATGCCGAAATTATTCAAGATGTCTTATTGTCCGACAATTTTACCAGATTTTCTTCGTTTTCCATTCTTTTTATGGGATATTATTTAGCAGTGACTAAACACAAAAATGGATACAGTTATTATGACATATAATAACTTTCGTCCTCATCAGTGCACCAGTATCTTGCCTATCGGAGACTCTACAATTGCGACCTCGATAAACGGTGATCAATGCAAAAATCCCTGGAAAATCTTAGCTACGCCAAGAGAGTTTTCAACTTCCTATTCCTGGCTTATAGCTCAATTGAAGCACGCGATTTCCGAGCACCAAGCTCTTATTTTAATTGAAAATTACAATGGAAGCCAGTTTCCTTTGCAAGCTTTCTTTGTCTCGGAAAACATCGTTTATATTTTGGATATGCCGCCAATTTCCGGACGGGATGGAAAATTGGCCTTTCCTTTGGTTTTATACAAAAATCCACTTACATTTACTTTTGGGGAAATGGAAAAGAAGGGAAGAAATTTTACAACCATTGAAGTAGCTTCATTTCTCTACTGCTTAGGTAAATTTTGCCATTCAAACATAAGTTTCATGTGAACCCTTTACCGAATCCCGCATGAAAAAACTTGTCTTCTAAAAGGATATTAAAATTCTAAGCTTAAAATAAGTAACACGAAATTGCAGATGAAAGTACTGTTAGCTCAAGAATGCTTCACTTAGATGGATGCTTCATTGTATTGGATCGATTTATCATAGCGATGGCATTCATTTATCTTGTGCGTATCGGATTAACATATCAAGATTTCGATCTATACTACATACTGGCAGCATTGTAAGAATATGCTCAACAATAATTCACTAAAAATGCTTTAATTGTTACAAGTTAAATCATTGAAGCTGCTTTTGCTGTATTTTGGCTTGATTGTGAGTAAAATACCTTTAATTTTTCCTTACTCAAGGTTGATTGCTCACAAAATGGAAGAGGATCTTTGCCCTGGTACAGCTTTCATGGAATTATTCAAAAGTAGCTTACCCTCTGACATTACCGATGAAGAAAAAGTTAGTCAGGAAAAAAAGATTATTGACAGGCATACAGAAATTATGAAAAATCTCGATTTCCGCTGCCTTGTCCATAAAAAAAGTTGCCAACAGGTTTTATTCAAGTTTACCTTCCTTTCCTTTCATACAATATGTGCATAATTTGTAGAGAAACGCTTCATCAAATGTATCCTTAGAGTGGAAATAGTACTTTAAATTAGTGGTATTACGATATTATTACGAAATGTGAGAATACATTCTATAAAGCTGGGTTGAAATTTTCGAAACATCATAAAATTACAATATCGCATTTTACATGAATATCTGTTCAATTTTCATTGTAAGATATTAAAAATCAAAATTTTCAACGGAGAAGTTACGATCGTAATTTTACGATGTTTCGAGGTCCCTGACTCACATTTACACAGATAATAAGCTGTTATATGTACTACTGAGTAATTGACCGTTTAGGTGTGTTAGTGTAGTTTATTCAAAATATTTTGCCTTCCAGATAATTGAAAAATGTCCCAATCATCCTTTCTGGAAGCGGTGGAGACTTGGTTTTCATTGCGGTGCAGTTACTCGTTCATATCATGAATGGAAAGTAAAAAGTTTAGAAAAGGTTACAGGTTTCGATGCTGCTAAAATCAGTGGAAAGATTACTGCTAAGCAATTGGCCACCACTAACATGTTTAACTCATTGGCGTACGTACATTAATGACAATACTATTTATATTATATCATAAGTAATTAATTATTCTATTATTCATTACCACCTCCCCCTCCAAATGGCAAATATACATTGGTACATTTTTAAGACCAACCGGGTATATCCATCCGAGGGGTTATATGATTAATTAAATAGTGGGGGTTATTATAAAAAATTAATGATAAAACGATTAACCACCTTCCTCCCCACAATACTGGGGCCAGTTTCTGATTGATGAGAAACAATACAATACACTATACACTCCATAAACTGATCTTTCGTGCATAATGTAACAAAACTTTCGAAGTCTTAGAATAAAGATGCTGATAAACTGATAATATAGTTTCCGTACAGTAACATGGTACGTAGACTAACTCTTAATTCATTTGAATTTACAATTCTATGCATATTCTGTTAAACAGAGGAAGTAGCTGCTGTGTGATGTGTCTAGGAAATCACCGTTCTTCATTACAACTGAAAGATCGTTTCTGCAAAGTTGCTTCCCAATGTCGGCACGTCACAGGTAAGTTTCAGTGCAATAAAAGAAGATTATTTTATAGTTCATCATTAGCATATCTTCAGAAATTCAATATTCAAGAATTGTTAATTACTGTACTATGTTTTCATTTTTCATCAAAAGAATTATGTCGTATGCTGGCACTGTCTGCATCCAAGCTACCTGAATCCGTCTGCAGTGACTTGGAAAAAATTTATATTCAGCCGAAAATCTGTGAGTTTCACACAAATATTTTTTATTATGTACTGCTTCCAGTGTAATGGTCTTCTGGATTGTTTTTTGCTTACAATTTTCACAATAATTCATCCAAACAGAATTATCATTAATTTTTTTAGTGGGGCTAGACGCTACTGAACCTCTTGACTATCTAGGAGCTCTGTCTAAGGAATGTGTAATTGAAGAAATTTTAATACGAGGAAAACGATTCCAGGAACTTTATTTGTTACCTGATATGTGATTCCTCTCAATAGAAGGTAAGGATATGATCCTATTTTTTAATTTCGTACATTCCTTGTCATACTAAGTAATTCAAGTTTTCTATTATATATTGTTTGAAACTTTAGCCAGGTAGGAGAAATGTCTCATCTCTCAAAAGTGTCAGTACTACAGTCCTATCCAGTTATAATTATCTAGACAACAAAGATTACATTCCATGTGACTGTGACCATGTCCCGATGTCCCATTAGTACTTGATGATCTTATCCGTTTAAGTTTTTTCGGTTAGAATGTTTACTTTATTTTATTACTTCTACAGAGATAGTTTTTGATTAATTCAGATTTGCAGGTCGGAAAAAGGAAATGGTAGGGTTGCGATTCTATTTTAGAAATAAAACATGTATGTAGCACTGTTTAAATCTTATGTAATGTGCCTTCGGATCGAAATATAGTCTGTGATAGAAAACTGCATGAATTCTCAATTCAATTTTCATATTACATTTGCTCACTGTTCTGCATCATTACCCTACATCGCGATTAGCATCGCGTTTGCAGGAAAAGTATATACATTGATTATTTTACTTTGGTCAGTGCTTGAGAAAGTCATTGTCACATGTCAAGTCACGGATTCATTGAACCGACAGTCACAGAATTCATTGTCTAGAATTGGGACAAAAAAAAATATGTGGAAGGTTTAAAGTTTGATTAGAAATACTTTGCTAATTACTTCAACTCATTTCTTAGACTTCAATTTTGAAAGTCATTAAATTAAATATTAACAAGTAGAGACCACCACAACTGGACTCTGAACAACTTTCAAGGGCGGAATGATGAAACTTCATTTGAAGTGGGTACCAGAGATCTATTGCCGGTTATTTAGGAAATAAGGACAAATAAAATAGCAATATTAGAATACATAATGTACAAGACTTGATTTTTGAAAAATTAACAATCCCTGACCCTCTCGTTTTATTTCTTTTCGCTTCAGTAACTATTTCGACATTCGTTGACAAAGTTTTTGGTTTCGAAAAACAATAATTTTTATTTGATCATCATCAATTCATCAGGCCTTGCCACTGACATACGTTTGCATACAGGTGCATAAATAGATAGATAATAGATGTACCTATACGAAAATACGAAACAGTAGTGCAGTACAGTATAAGAGATCTCATCTCACTATACCCACTACCTACACTCCTCCGGATGGCAAATGTTTGCTTGTGTGTGAAACACAAATCATATAGTCCTTTGAGATAGCTGAAGATCAGGAATCGAATTTTGTTTAAAACGCTGATTTTGAAGTTCAATTTATCGTCTGTTCATCAGTGTCTCTGCTGAAATCATGAAAATGTGATGGTAAGTTGAATATCACCCTGAAATCATATCTGAATTCAGCCAGGTCGCGAGAGCCGAGCGGCTAAGGTCTTCAGTCCTTAGGCTGAATGGTGTCTCAACCTGTATAGGTT